>APFE030242875.1:76144-98235 GCA_000404065.3 Pinus taeda
AAATAAATAAATCTTCATGATTTTTTTAATAAGGGAAATGTAAATTTTAAAATAAGAATGTAGATTCTTGAGAATAAATTGACAAATTGATAACTGGCTCTCATGCGACCTGCAAAAGAAAAAAATCAATTGCATTAGCTTAAAAATCAAAATCCAAAATTCATCATTAAAAAAATAAATAAATAACAAAACACATAAACCAAATAAAAACAATAAAAAATATATACTTTAAAAATTTACAAATAAAAATGCAATAACAATACCAAAAGTTGATCAAATGCATCATAGTTTGCTCGCAATATTGTAAATTGACTGCCCTCTGTGCACACACTGTATCTAGGCATTTACAACTTTCTTCCGTCCAAAATGGGCAAACACTATCACAAATTTTCCAGAATAAATTTGCAAAGAGGTCACTTTCCATAGAAATGGAAATAGATATAGACATATCATTTGAACCTTCCTATTTAAGTTCATCTACATTTTTCTTCGTTGATTCCTTCAGTGACATGGCCATTATTTTATGTTCTATTTCTTCTAAGCTTGCCATATGTGTAATACAGTCATGTGAACTAGAGAAATTAACTTTGAACTCAACTGACTCCATTGTTGGCTTGATAGCTATGTTCTCTTGGCAAACCCTTCTAACCAGAGTAACTTCAGAATGGCAGGCACATTTCAGATACTAGCTGCTCACTTAGTACTTGTAGGCCCAATGTAAATGAAACTGAGGCCAGAGAGTGGGTGTTAAGGCTACTACAGGGGGCAAGAGTGGTCCAAGATACTAATCAACACTATAGAAAAGAGGATCCTAAGGACGATGAAGATCGGGCCAAGGCATCCACTGCACAGCTGAGTTCTTCGAAAAATGCCAAGAAAACAGTGGGAGCAAGAAGTTGAGTAGTAGGTTATGAAATTTGTTAAGAAATACACTCCAAATCTCCAGATCTAAAATCAACTGAGGATCTGCAGGTTGAGCATCGATGGTTCATTCGCTAAGCCTGGGAGGCACAATTTAGTAGGTTTGTGTCAAAGGATCTGTCTTTCCAAACTCACTGTGCACTCTTAATAACTCCAGGTGTGCGTGCTTGGCTCAACCCTATGTCCAGCTGCCAGGGTGCACAAATATTCCAAATCGAAACCTCCTAACATCGAAGGGCGAAAAATATGCTTATGCATTAGCATGGGCCACGTAATAAGTCAAAATCTCCAATCAATCTAGAAACAATTATTTTTAACTGATCATTTGCCAGAATGCGTAGCAGCTTAAAAACGCCAGTTTTAAAACACAATTTCTGGCCAAATGAAAATGAATTTCTAAAAACGGAAACATGGGTTTTTCCCAGAACAGGGTCAATTTTCTCAAATTCATAATAGATTGGGATATATTCCAGGTTCTTTAGAGCCTTATTTTCCAGGTTACGTCGAAAAAACAATTTTTACTTACTGCACTGATCCTACAAATCGTTGAAACAAATCTAGTCTGATTGAGTCCATGAGAAAGACGTCTTGGTTTTTGATGAGCGCCGCTGGATTTGCATCCACAATATGGAGACAAATGTGGGTTTGTGACCACCAAGAATCAATTTATTTACGAAAACCAACTTCCGCTCTATTCTATATCTCCAACTGCTTCACTAAGAAGAAACACGCATCCACCCAAAAATTCCACCCGCTACTCTTACCACCACCCGCAGATCTCTTTTGCAGATTACACATTAAATTGTGGCCGCATCCATCCCTTCACGTGGACATTCGAAATTAACATCGATCAACCTATACTCCTTTGTGCTCCAAATGCACAGTTACGAATTTTATGCGCATTGCCAACACTTGTGCTCCGGAATATGCTAGTGCTACAGTCAAAACCACATATTAGTGCTGCTACAGTCAAACCATGTATGAATTCATATCAATTCAGATATTCACTCGCAATGCTTTGAATTTTCATGGCAAATTCATATTAATTTTTTCTATATATGTATATTTTGATGTTAGTGGAATGTTGTTTTAATGGTTTATATGTATAAGTTTTGTATGTTTTGTATAATATTTGTTTTTATCAATTTTTTTAATGAAGTGTTTTTATAACATTTGTACATTTTATATAGGTTTTGTTATGATTTTTGTTATGTTTGTTTGTATGTATATTTTAGTTTGTATATATGTTTTCTTGTTATGTTTTTCTTTTGTCTACATCTATTTTAATTTTTAGTTTTGTAAATATTTCATTCATTTTTAGATTGTGTGTTTTATTATTTTTTTTAAAGAAAATTTCCATGGAAAATTGTCATAAAAAAAATAATAAATAAAAAAATAAAAATAAAAATTATGTGAATTCTTTGTGACTAGAGAAATTGGAAAGTTTTTTTGATGGTCATCAACACTTTGTTGAGAGAATATATAATATATATATATATTATATTATATATATATATATCTATTATATTATATATTATTATTTTTTCTTGCTAATTTTTCTGGAAAATGTATTGATCAATTTTAAGATTGGACTGGTTATTTGTTCATAACAAAAATGCATAGTTGTGTGTGCTTAACTGTCTTTTTAGGATTTTAGCTATAGAAACTGCACAATTCTACAGCTGAACCACAATTCTGCAACTTAAAAATAATTCTGTAGCTATGTATTTAACTCAATGATCTATTTGTCAACAATGGATTCTAATGATTATGTTTTCAAGCATGATGCAAGAAAGAAGAAGAACTATGAAGGCACTTTATTTGCAAGATCGATTGATAAATTTTTTTATTGAGGATTGTTTTACAAGAATCATTAAGCATTTTCAAATAATATTTCTTTATCTTTATGAAATGATATGATTCAAACATAAATGGAGGAAATTGTTTACCTGTGCATATCATCATTTCTTTTAAAAATTGGATTTATTATCATGATTGTGAAATTGGACTAACCATTCGAAATGAAAACACGTCATGAACTTGCCAATTATGCAAATTTTTCGTATGTACCTAGAGAAATTGATCACTTCTCTTTCGTTTCCATATTAGTGCCATGTTTGTTTTCAGTTTCCAGGGCAATTGAAGAATTGAAGGAAACCAATTATGCATGCTTGGTTCTCTACGACCAATTTAAGAAGCATGAACCAATTAAATCCATTTCTATCATTCATAAATGCCATCATTTTTCCTCTCCAAACTCACAAGCTATCCAAGCATTTTCGCTAAGCATTGTCATCACCATATTCCTTGCAAAGAGTCGCATGTTTCCTTCACATTTTCCATTTACATTTTCCATTCACATTTTCCATAATTTCCATTCATAGAGGCATTCAACTCGCTTACATGTTGATTTTTCCTTTTGCTTTCCATTCACTTGTTTACCCTCTTGTCATTTTCCTTTATGCTAAATAAATCTTGCTTGATGCAAATTTTCATCTATATTCCTTCCAAAATCATCATTTCATACTCGCGTTAGATGATGGGGAATTCATAATTCCTCCCTTCTAACAAGTCTTGGCCTATCGACATCAGCACATTATCTAGGTTGAGGGCTAGAGTCCTTATTAGTACCTTGAGGCTTGTATTGATCAATGACAAGTTATCTCGCCAACAATCATGGGAATACATCAATGTCCCTTGATCGTTGGATCTTGCAAGTGGCTAGACATCAGCTCATCTATTCACACTTTGCAAGATATACTTAGGTACCTTGGCACTCATTGACATTAATGGCAAGTTTTCCTCGCATTGGTTAACGACATTCATCAATGGCTAGTAATCTAATGACTTCTCTTCATGCTCGACAACAACACATTTATTCACATGACTAGAATTGTACCATCAAGTTTTATAGCATGTGAATACTATATCATTTTAGCATTTTGTAGCACATATAGCAGATTTAGTAGCAGAAATAAAGAATCCACTTTCACCACCTCATCCACCATTTATGCAACCAAGAAGCAGATGAAATTCTACATTCCATTCCATGATCTAGCATCAGCTACAACTTCTTTGCATATGCACAATTTGTCTACTTACTAGGTAAGTAAAGGTATGTTCTTTTCTAGCTTTTAATCATAGAATTCCTTGAATACTAAAATTATAATTTTTGGAAAATACTTCACCAAATTTCCTTTCTCATTTGAAAAAACTGTAAACACCTTTAGTTGGGAGGAAGGGACATCCATTTATTATCACATCCATATCACTTCATTCCATTTCACTTCATTTCATCCTAACATATTCGTCCTAATCAATTATGATTTCATTATGGTTCAAAAGTTATGTGATTTGCAAATAATGCCTAAATGATGAGCATATTATACGGCTGATTTAAAGATGCATACTTAAATATGTTCCATAAATATTGTTGCAACAAAAAGAAACAAGGTATTAATACACAAGAACCAATACCAATTAAGGTTTGGTTGTCACACAAGAACCAACCAAACATGTTGCAATTCAATGTATGACAAGGAATACTTTACAAAAATAAATGAAATTGTCAAATGCAAAGTTTAAGGACGATTGATATAATCCAAGCTCATTCAAAAGAAAATCATGATTAATCAATGCAGTATATTGCATGAAGACATGCAATAATGTTGGTTGGGGGGAATGTAGAGCCTCCAAAATGTATTCAAAATATCATCCACTTTTACCTTTATCACCACCATTTCACTCACATGTCACAACTCCATGACCATATAACCTTTCATTAACCTCCATTTTCATAACTATATGGGTTACCTTTGTGTTTTCCAAAAGTCAATGATTTATAATATTATAAGTGAATTAAATGGTTAAAACTTAGAAAAATGACATATACTTACTAATACTTAAAAGTGGCTTGAGTTTCATGACATGTGTAGGTCATTTGGAAGCTTCAAAGGCACCCTTATGTGGCCTCCAATACTCAAATTCGAATTATCTTCAATAAATGGAAGAAGATTTGGATAAATGTCAAAGAGGATATGTGTCTCATCATTACCTATTTGAGTTGGAACTCCATGAGATTTTATAGGGATCTAGAGAGAGAATAATGGACCTCTATTAATGAGGTAGCTTCTTATGTTTTCGTATAAATAGGAGAGCCTTCTCCTTTGAAAGGCATGTGTAAAGTTGGGGAATTGCTCATGTTTTGAATATAGAATTTGAATTTGGCACCATGCTCATGAGTGATGTTCACTTTGATTTGGTTATGCTAGCATTTTGAGCCTCTCAACTTTCCATCTCTCATGCTTTTGGATTGGCCACCTACAACGTATGAGATTTATTGTTTTTCATAGATTAAGATTTATTGTTTTCATAGATTAAGATTTATTTCTTTCATATATTTTCCTGTGTGAGAGGTTAAGAGTGATTGTTTTTATTTGCTTTCTACCTAGAAGTTAAGAGCATTTGTTTTTATTTTCTTTCATATCTTTTCTCTTGTGAGAGGTTAAGAATGATTGTTTTTGCTTTCATTTCTGAAAGAGTTGTGTGCTTTTCAGTTCCTACAAGATTGAAAGATTAAGATTTCAATTCCGCGCATTGTACCATAATTGTACTATAATTTCTTTTGAATTGAGTGTTGAATTAGAATAGGTGAATTTAGTTTTTCATTATTTGGTTTTGTAGTTAGATTGATATAAATTTAAAGTTAATTTCTATCATATACAGTGCATGCATGCTTCGCAAGTTTTACGAAACCCCCGGGTTGACAATTAAATGATAGATAATTAATTTGCCTCAACAAGGATTCTATCCATTTAATGTGTTTTTGGCTCAGCATTGGTTGTTGCATTATATATTGTAATACATGATTATCTCTATATAAAACAAACTCCCTAGACATTAAATAATGCCTCCACCTTTTTAGTGCTTCAACGACAACATAAAAATCCTATCATAGGAAGAGTACTTCTTCCTTCCTTCGTTCAACTTATCACTAAAGTATGTGATGGGTTTCTCCTCTTGACTCAAGAGAATTGCAATTGCTTCACCACTTGCATCACATTTGACTTGAAACAATTTATTAAAATATGGTAATGTTAAAACAGACTGTGTTGTGATCTTCCTTTTCAACAACTGAAATCCTTTCCAGCTTCAACAGTCCACTAGAATGGATATTTATCCTTGGAAACTTTTGATTTCAAACACATTTTTGGGAGAAGATCACTCTATAATTTCTTTTATCTTCTCAAGATCCATCTTTAAACCATCTTCAGATATAACAAATCCCAAATAGACAAGTTATGGTTTCAAAAATGAACATTTCTTTAAGTTAATTAATAACTTCTCCTGTTGCAAGTTCTCGAGACAGATTTCAAAATCCTCAAATTCTTATCTCTAAAATAATTATACACCAAGATGTCATCTAGATACACAATCACAATTCTCCTCGTGGATTCCTTTAACACTTCATTCATTAATTTAATGAAGGTGCTAGGTGCATTAGACAATCCAAATGGCATTACCAACCATTCATACAAGCAAACATTAGTTTTAAATGTTGTTTTCTACTTGTCCCCTTCTCTAATCCTGATTTGATGGTACCCACATTTTAGATCTATCTTAGAGAAATATTTAACACCATTTAGATAATCTAATAAATCATCACTGCAAGTAAAGGAAACCTACACCTGAATGTGATTTTATTTATAGCCCAATATTCTCTGCACATTCTCCAACCACCACATTTCTTTGGGCTCGACATTGTTGGCACAACACATGGACTGAGGCTTTCTCTGATTAGTCCCTTATCCAAGAGCTCCCAACTTGCTTCCTAATTTCGTCATTTTCTTGAGGAGTCATCTTGTATGCAACCTTGTTTGGTAGACTTTCTATGGGTATCAAGTCAATATGATGACTTATACTTCTCACATGTGGAAATTGATTAGGCAAGTCACCCACGGTGTTATCATTAAATTCATTCATCATTTCTTGGATTTCAATAAGAAAATATGCAATTCTAGTGGCGGTAAGTATTACTCTAGGTTTTCCTTGTTGACTTGAGCCACTAGCTCCATCGCTTTGTGTTATAGACCTTCCTTTGCTAGACGGTTATCCTCTTCCTTTGACAAAACCCTTTCCTTTACTGGATTGCTTCCTTACAAGCTTCTCCTCGTTTTTCAAAGAAAGTTGATATGCCTCCTGTAAAGTTTTAGGAGACAACACACTAATTTCGTCCTGAATGTCCAATATAAGGCCATTTATATATCTTGTGGTCTTCTCTACAATGTATTCTACATATCCTACCTTGATATTTACTTTATAAAAATCTTATGTGTATTCTCTTACAAACATTAATATATGCCTAAGGTTTTGCATCAAAGAAGACTGGTAGTATTTGGGTAGAAATTCAAATCTAATTTTTGCACCCATCCTATCCTAGCTTTTTATCTTCTATTTGTTCTTCCTTCATCTCTAATTTTACACACCATCCCACCATAAAGTTGCATGCCCATTTAGCTTGGTAACAACAAACTTGACTTTATTTTCATAATCCATCTCTTCATATTCGAAAACTTGTCCATGTCATTGATCCAATCTACACACTCTTCAAGATTTAATCTACCATTGTAAGTTAAAACTTCAAGCTTCAGCCTTGAGGTAGATCCCAAAACTCGTCTTAGCATATTAAGCTTATTTGTCTCCTAACCTATTTCCTTTTCTTCTAGAAACTCCTCTTCTTCCGCACTCACGTGTCTATCTTCATGATACCTATATCTGTTAACCTCCATGTCATCCACTCTTTCTTCCAAACACTGCATTATTGTTATCAATTCAAAATTATCTACATGTTTCCTTCCTCTTTGGTCTCCTCTTCCAACTCTATGAACCATAATGAATCAACTTGTTCTGCGCAGATGCAAAATCTACTCTGATACCACTAATGATGCAGGGCCGAATAAAAATCCTTTATATATTTAATAGAACCCCAATGTGACTTTAATCGCAAGTAAATACACGAAAGTCCCAACCTATATATATAGAGTGTTGTACATATATATAATGGCTACAAGAAAGGGTTCATACGACCAAGGGTTATGACCACCACATTAAATCTCTATCTCGGCCTTCTCCGAACCATAACTACTTGCACTCTGAAAAAGGCTTCCGGGATCAAAATATCAAGACAGAAATGATTCAATTCACTTAACACTATAAAATTATGTCTCTTGGCCCCATAGAGTGACGCGTCTCCTCCTCTTTATGTCTTGAGATTGAAATGGTTCGTGGAAATTGATACGATAACAGTCTCTCTTATCCCCATCAATGGCCGTGTGTCCTCTTTTTTTTATGTCCCAAGACAAAAATTCAATTCACTGACATATTGGTCACAAGCCAAAATGTTTCCCATTTCTTTTGTGCTCCATTGAATCTACACTAAATAATATTGGGTGATGAATCTCCTTCCAGATTCTAATATGAGACTGAACAAGAATGTGCCCTCTGACAATTAAAAATATCACTTGGATCTTTATGTGAAGTGATTCTCTATGATTTTATGAATACTTGGCAGCTCGAGGGCCGAAAGGCATAGATGAAACATTAATTGGGTTATAAATAAATACTTCAGTTGTCTTTAGCTTGATCATGCCAAAGTAACTGAGCACACTTATAACAGATCCACGTGAACACAATTCACAATTGTTAGTAGATATTAAAATACATTTTAAAAGTGGATTTATGAGGATTATAGTCAGAGTATATAATATTTATGCAATTTGGATGGCACATACTAAAATCCCTCCAGGCCCTTTCAAACTTATTAACAAAATGATCAAAATATGATTACATGGAAAACTTATATATTCAATCCTAATCTACACGCAACAAAATGCGAAAATTGATGAATCGATTCCTCTAGTAAAAATTCTTTCGACATTTCCAGAGGTCAAGACAAATTTTTTACCAATGCCCTTGCATCATTATGGAACAATTTTAATAAGGTAGTTATGATTTTTTTTTTTATGAAAGGAATGAGCATCACATTTTGTGGATCACTAAGTAAATGAATTATAAGTTTCTCCTTCAAAATTGTTAGAAGTTATTTTTTCTTGTTAACCGAGTGAGGGATTTGATTCTAAGAAATATTCCATTTTTTTATACCCAAATGATGTCTCCACTATGGTCCTTACTATTGGGGTTCCTAGAGACAACCTCCGCATTGATAGAGAAATCAATGCTTAGGACATCTTTTAGTGTCTGAAGAATATATTAGTGGTATTTGAGATTTAAAGAATACCATGAGTTAAATTTGTTTCATATATCTTATCCAAAGGCAGATTCAATAACACACATATAAAGTACTCTTTTATTTGATTTAACATTCAGATTGGTTATTTGTAGAACACGTAGCAATATTGCTTGTTGTAATAAGGATGAGAAGAAGAACATAAGGAAAAGGAAATTAATACAAAGGGATGATAATCAGAATCCTATGCATCAAGCTTTAGTAGAAAACATGAAACTTACAACTCTACATAGTCAATGATGGGATTTGGTACTGTTAAATTTGATTTGGACTATGGAAAATCTATTATTCTTGATGAAGTAATGTATGTGTAGGAATTAAAGAAGAACCTAATATCTATTTCTGCCTTGGAAGATAAAGGAATGAGAATAACCTTCATTAATGGAAAGGTCCTCTCCTGGCTGAAGGGATCTTGAATGAAAGATGCCTTTACTTTGGGATCTAGAGTGGGAGGACAATACAGAGTCATTGCAAGACCTTTTCTAGAAAATACCCACGACATCAATCATCGAAGTAAGATATGGCACCGAAATAAAAGGAATTCTAGGGGATCATTCCCCTCTAACATGATAAAAAATGATGATAATTCCGAATAGGATAAAGTAACATTAAGAGAACAAGTTTGGATGGATATTCTGGCCGAAGAATCGATTATGAAGAAATACGTTTGGGATATTGTTCCAAGACTGCAAGATGAAAATTCAAGATGGCTATATAAGATGAAGCGTGAAGTAGATGAAAGCTTTGAAAGGTACAAGGAAGAAGTATGTGTTGAGCAATCTCAGGGGTTTGATGTATAAGACATGAATACTCTCATTAACATATTGAAGAAATAACTATGTTATTTGAAGCAAGCTCCTTGAGCCTATGCCCGAATTGATAGTTACCTGGTGATGTTTGATATCACAAGAAGCAGTGTCGATCTGGACCTCCACTTCAAACTAGTCCAAGGTATGACTTTGATTTTGATTTATATATTAACGATCTATTCTTGATAGGTAGTGGGCCTCTTACGATCAAGCATAAGAAGGATTGTGGTCTAAGATATACTTACAAAGATATGAGTCTATATGGATACATTGAACTTTGTCATAGTTCGACTGATGAGAAGATTGTAGCATGGATTGATGTGACCCTCCCGAGTGAGGGTTCGGGCTGATCGAGGACACTGAGAAAGATCTTCTCCCCTGTTTGAGCTCCTAGGGTGAGGAATTGAGATGTAGGGCTCTTGGGGTTAAGGGATCCCTGGACAATAGGGAATCTCCCCTATTTGTTTCCCATAGGGTGGAAGATGTAGCTCCCCTATCTTGTTCTATAAAAAGTATACCCCAATTCACATCTATCTTTACCACCCATTTGGCCAATGGGTGTTGGTTGCTTGAGTTAGATGTGATCCTTACTATTTACAGTAAGTGGAAAATCTCCCAAGCAAGAAATGCAAGTGTTTTACCACTGACTCTTGAGGGGAAAGTTGGGCAGATTAGCAGATAATAGGATAAGCACAATCCTTTCCATTTATGGTAAGTGGCATCCCTCCTATTATTGTCAGGCAATGGGATAGGCACGATGCTTAACTCTTAAGGTAAGTGACATCCATCCTATTGTCTAAGGTTTCCAGAGTCGCAACATTAGCTCCCCGCTTGCAGAGGTTTCCCAGGTCATAGCATTGACTCCTCGCTGGAAGAGGTTTCCTGGGTTGTAGCATTGGCTCTCCATTCCAAAGGTTTCCCGGGTCGTAGCATTGACTCCCCACTAGCAGAGGTTTCCCTAGTCCATAGGTTTTCTGAATCGTAGCATTGACTCCTCACTAGCTAAAGTTTCATGGTTAGCAACATTCTCTTCCTGTTGGTAGTAATTCTAGATGGTAGCAGTGGCTCCTAATGGATAGAGGGTGGTAGTTGAAGCTCCCCTATGATTCTTTTTCTTTAGATTCGAGAATGTTTCAGTAGATAAAGTCGAGTAGAGATGGGATATGATATGATGACAGGATACTTGTAATGATTACATGATGCAGTTGAAATTTGTCCCTAGGTGAGAGGGAGTGTTAATTTTTGGTATCTCAGTGACAAATTCTAATCATGGGAGTAGATTCCTCTTTTTGAGATGATCAATTTTGACTTTTGAAGCACTCAATTTGGACAAGGGAAAGTTTATTTTTTGAACTAAAGCCCACATTGTCACATTTGATCAAGTCGACCCCAACAGGAAATGGGACACCCTTGGAAGCCTATAAATACAAGTGACCTCAAGCTCATTTGGTCATCATCATCATCAAGCATCTTCTTCTTCACTTCTTCATTGATTGATTCATATACGTCCGAGGTTGGGTTGGAGAGATTGGTTTGTACAAGTCTGAAATAGCAAGGTCCGAAGTTCGCACATGTCTTTAGGGTTTTGGTTTCCAACTGCAAGATTCAGACAATAAAATTTCGGTTACAATTGTAAGCATGCAAACTCATCCTTATGGTTGGAAGCTCTCAACCGCACACATGCCTCTTCCTCCATGCAATTGGGATCCAGGGTTACAATTTGACATTTCACTGCAAATTGTCTGCAAGCAGGAAAAATTGTCTCTAATTAATATTGATGTTGGGAACATATTTTTGAATGTTGTTGGGTTAATTTTGTTATATGATTTTGTATTGGCTCATTGTACTCTCTGTTGAACATTTTATGACAATTTATTAGGAGAAGAATTTAAGAGGGTTTTCCCTATGGTGGATTTTTCCTTGGTCACTGACCAAATATGGTGTCTCTTATTGATGTATTGATTGTCTCCTATTGTCATTGCATTAATGTTCTATCTTCAATTACTATTGATTGATGAAAAGTATTAATTGCTATTGAAATATTGCTAATTGAGGAATTGAATTGGGCTAAAGTAATTGAAACAACATAGAGTAGTGTAAAAATTTAATAGCATGTGGAATGCATGCGCTATATTTTCCTCGGGTGTACATTTCTTGTTCAATTTCCATTAGAATTGAAGTCCCAGAGGAGGAGCAACCCTTGCACTCTGAAAATGGCGGTTGATTTCCTTCCAAAGCCTTATTTCCAATCATATTGTTGGGTTCTACCAGGATGGGAGCCAAGGCTTCCCTCAACCACTACATTCCTGTAGGAGGAGGGTGCAACTGTAGGAGGAGGGGCGCAACTGCTCCATGAGAGGGAGCCATGAATAATAAAGCCCTAAGGTTGCACACGTAAGAGAGTTTCATATCATAAGGAAATATCAACAATGTAGTTCACACAAATTACTCAGGCGCTCTACAATCCAATATGGTAGAGGCATTCCAACATAATGTAATGTAAACATTTTAACTTGGCAGAATAAAAATAACAAAATTAAATTAAATTAAAAATGACGTATGTATTGACCCTTGGTATTGAGAACTGATGGTATTTATGTGGAATATAACCTATTTTAAAGGGAAATTAAGCTAGTCTAGATCCATCTTAACTCCAAATCTACCAAAAGCCTAGAAGGATCAAATCTATTGATATGTACAATGGTTTTAGAGTAAAAATACATTTGATCCGTCTAAAAACTTAGTATATTCAAAATTAAAATAAATCTAAAATAATGTATTACTTTATTCTATTCACCCATATTATTAAATTTAACAAAAATTGAAATTTAAATGATCATCTAAAATGATGTGGGTAATAAACAAACAAAAACATCTTATCATCTATTTTTTAAGAAGCTACTTAGTTTTTGATGCTCCATAGCTTTTGATGCGCTAAAAGTCCAAAGGATTATTAAAGTCTTATGAAAAACTCGATAGTTTTTAATGCGCTGAAAGGCCGAAAGATTATTAAACTCTAATAAAATAATTCAATTTATTAAAGCTTTAAAAGTCGAAGGATTATAAAACATCTTATCATCTAATTTTTGACAAGCTGCTTAGGTTTTTTATGCTCCGTAGTTTTTGATGTGCTAAAAGTCCAAAGAATTATTAAAGCCTTATAAAAAAGTCGATAGTTTTTTATGCGCCAAAAGTCCAAAGGATTATTAAATTCTTATAAAAATATTCAATTTATTAAAGCTTTAAAAGTCCGAAGTATCCTTAAACTCAAAGGATTATTAAATTCTTATGCGCCGAAAGTCCAAAGGATTATTAAATATAAAAATATTCAATTTATTAAAGCTTTAAAAGTCCGAAGTATTATTAATGTTTTAAAATTTTAAATAAATGCAGAGAAAATCGATTAAACTCATTAAAATATACACTTTCCCTCTACTACGATATTTTAAATTTTTTATTTGGCCCAGTGTCTTGCGGTAAAGAACGGAGTTGTCTATAATGCGACTTTTTGGAGATTCCGGTGACGGAATCCGGCGAAAGAAATTGAGGTTAAATCTTGATTTGTTGCAGTTAAAATGGTTTTTTAACTTCATATTTGGATTCAGCACCCTGAAAAACCCCTGGGACACATTGATTGTCCAGAAACTAGTTATCAAACTTGCGATTCCAATAAATTGCTGCCGGATTTTGACCGGAAAAACCCATCGGAAAGGCTTTCAAAAAGTCGCATTATAGACAACTGCGTAAAGAACAAGAAAAAGCCGACACGTATACGTGGAGAGTATTTATATCAAATCCCATTAACATTTAATATTTTTCGGTTCCAGCGAGTGACGAAAGATATGCGCAGTGATTTAAGTTTAGTCCACTATGGGTGGCGTCTTCTGGTGGCGTCTTCGAAAGCATACACGCTGTCCTCACCATACATCAGAGACACACATTACTACAACATGAATATTTTATTATTATTATTATTTAATTTTATAGTTATGAATATTTTTATTTATATTATTATTTTATAGTTATGATTATTATTATTATTAATTTAATTTTATAGTTATGAATATTTTATTATTATTATTTAATTTTAATTATGGTAAAGTTAGACATTAAATTAGTGTATAAAATTATCTTATTTATAAAATAATTAACTCATCTCTTTATAACAATTATGACATATATATTTTACTCTAATTTTAAACCTATAATTTCTTAAAAAAACACATAATATATAATCATATCTTATATAATATACACATACTTTTCTTTTTTCTTACCATATTAAAACATTATTTTTAATTGGGATGGTTTGAATTTCAATACAGGGAAAGCCTATAGAAGGAAACATAAAGCACCGAGAAGAGCATGTAGATGTAATGTTCATAAATTCAGAAAATAAATAATTATTATTTGATACAACAATTCAATAGTGTCCACTTTAGGAGGAAAATAAATATTTTTAACGCTTATAATTTTTATTAATTTTTGAGATGTCCAATTCCAATGTTTATAATTGTTAGCTTGAATTTGAAGCATCTTCGAATGTCGTGTTTTACTTTGTCCCTCGAAAGCTGAATGCTACACCTGCTCTACGTTCTACTCTTAGCATTTAACCAGAACGATTACAAATAAAGGTCATTGCAGAGTTACGAAATGTTATGATTAGGGTTGCTTTTGAACGCCAAAATCCGTGAGCTTTTAAATACTGTTATGGTAGAAATTTTTGAGCCTTATAAGTTGTTGTTTAGTAGATATTATTTCAAGGACTATTTGTTTAAGAGTGGTCTTATTTTTAGTTATATTATTTGAAGGAATATTGGTTTAAGAGTGGTTTTACTTTTAGTTACTATTAGTTATTATGGAATGAAAAATCTAAATAAGAATTAATTGGAAAAACACTTGAAACACATAATTTAGAAAAAAGAAAGAAATATCCAATTCTATGAAACAATGCAATTATTTTTTATTTTTGAAATTTTGATCAGATTTGGACTTACAGGAGGATGAAGATCTCTGTCAAAAGGCCTAGGCATCACTAATGTAAAACACATAAATTCTTTTTTAGTTGAAAAATAAAATAAAAATGGATTCAAAAATAAAAATAAATAAAACTAAAGTTCTTTCCCTAATATTTGGACATTATTTTTTATGGTTCTCACCCTTAAGAAGGGATAACAACTCGGTGTCTATTCATAGCGGCAAGGGGTAAATGTAGTTTTTTTCCATGTAGATTAGAATTTGATCATACAAAAAATACAATTAAATATGAAGCTTTAGTTGAAGGTCTCAATAATTCCATCCATTTGATAGTAAAATAAATTAGAGTTTTTAGTGATTCTAAATACATAGTCAGATATATCAATAATTTAATCCATTGTAATTCACCACACCTAAAAAGGTGCTGGCAAGAAGTTCACAAAATCATTAACAATTTTTATAAATTCAATATCACTACTGTCCCATGATTACAAAATCTATTGGTCAATTTTTGGCTGTAATTGTCTCTAAATTGTCACTCAAAGAAGATTTTGAGGCCAATAGGTTTGTCATTAAGCTATTGTATAAACACTCTAACCTGGATAATGTTATAAAGTGGATGGTATTTGACGAAGATCAATAAATAGTATAATTTCCCACCAATGGCAGAGATCTTTTCATTGATGATAAGGTATTTCAGGCCACCATAGAAAATGAAGAATTTTAGAGATTAGGGAATGAGGATGTAGGAAAGGTGGTTATTCTAAACCTCCATACCATTTCCAAATAGGTAATCAACCTTGAGAACCTTTCTAATTTAGGAGATAGGTTTCAAGGATTAAAAAAATGTTAAAATATGTAGCTCTAATTCATGCTATGAAGTGATAAATTCAAATACTATGGGAAATCCCAAAAACATAAGTTTGGGAAAATCACCATCTAAAAATGAGAAGAATTATTATCGCAAGTTGTTTTAATAATATCCACATGTCTTTCTTGGTCTTATAAATATCTTAAAACTTACAACACTTGAATCATCCAACTTCTTGTACCATTAAAGGAGGATGTCAAACCTTTACAACAGACATTGTGTAAGTTTCACCCCTACATAAACATTTGATCCAAAACTGAAAGAAACTCTAAATGCTAATATTATTTTTCAAGTCGTGTATTCATATTTGTCGAAAATGTAGTGTTGGTAAGAAAGAACACAGGGAAAAATCATCTTGGTGTAAATTTCTATAATTTGAACAAGGCCTTTGAAAAAGATAACTACCTCTGTCAACCCATTAATAAACTTTACAAACAAATTTGGGATGCAAGATGTTCTTACTTCTAGATAGCTTTTTAGGATATAAATAGGTTCTAATGGTGGAGGAAGATTGACTTTAGACCACTTTTAGTACTAATTTGGGCACCCTTTCCTATAAATGAATTCCTTTTGTGTTAATCAATGCATATGTCATTTTTCAATGAGAAATGGACGTTTCTTTCATAGCTTTTATAGATAAGATTGTGATAGTCAATCTAGGTGTTATATTTGTGTATTCAAAAGATATAATTGACCTTATTTTGTATTGTATGAAAATATTTCAAAGATGCAAGGAGTGTGGAATCTCCCTCAACCTAAAGAAAAATACTTTTGGTGTGATAAAAGGAAATATATTTGGTCGCATCATATCAAAAGAATCCATAATCATTGACCCAAAGTGTGTGAAAGTTATTTCTCAATTGTCTCTTCTAAATAACATAGACGCAATGTAGTCTTATTTTCGGAAAGATTAATTTTGTAAGAAAATTCATAGTATAATTGACTAAAACTATTAACAAAAAATGTTCGAAAAGATTTTGATTTTAGGTGGAATAAGGAAGGAAAATGATCCTCTGATAAAATTAAGATTACTATTTCTCAAAATCCTACTTTATTTAATCTTAGTTTTAACCAACATTTTTTCTATATACTTTGCTTTTGATTAATAACTTATAGTTGTTGTAACTCAAAAGGATGATGATAATAATAAATATTATATTTCCTTCATGAGTACCAATTTAGAGGGATTAGAGAGGAACTACTCTACCATTGAAAAACAAGCCTATCTTGTTTATAAAGCTATATCTTGAAGAATTGTACTAAATTCATAGCACCTCGTAGTGTTGTGCACTTACTCTTTACTTGGTAGAAGCTTGGAGAGTGAATGAGAAATTGGATCACAATTGTGTGATACTTTGACCTTGATATTAAACATTCTCATATAATGAGAGGTTAAGGACTATATAAGTTGGTTTCTTAGTGCTAAGATTCTACAAATCAAGATGAAGAAGGGTGACCAAATGAGTTGTTGGTTTGTTCAAATGACATATATTTTACTTTGGTAATTGTTGACTCTTGGCACTGTAATTTAGTTCATTACTTACATAATGGTGTATTCCTCAGCCTTGATATTTCCAAGGACAAGAGGGCATTATGATTGAACTCTATTAAGTATTAATTAATAAATTGTATTCTATTTTGGATGAACTGTAATGAAGTGTTATCAAGATGTTTGGAGAAAGATGATGCTGAGAAAGTACTAAAAGATCTTCATGATGGTATTTCAAGAGATACCACCACTCATAAAATGTTGAAGGTAGCAAATTAACAACTAACATTATTCCAAGGCACACATACCTTTGTTAAGAAATGTAAGGTTTTCCATTAAGTGATAGTAAGGAAAGGAAAGCATATATTCCTTCACATATCCTTATCATTAGTAGACATTTTGATTAATAGGGATTAGATATTATATGGGAAATTAACTCTCATTCATCAAAAAAAGACATAAATACATTATAATAATGATAAATTATTTCACCTTATGTTTTGAAACCATTACCCTCACATGAGTTAAAGAAAAAGTGGTTACTCTAAGATGTTATGCTAAGTATAACCCTTAGGGGAATGTGGTAACTAAGTTTATTGACAAATACGTACCTTACATTTTGAAAAATATTATTGTTGAAAATCACAAAGCTTAACATCATGCTTTTCATAATGTGCTTTGGGATGATTGAGTAATTCCCAAGGAAACCTTGAGTATTCTCCATATTTTTTAGTGTGTGGAAATGGAGTCATTTTTCAAACAAACGTCTACCTTCCTTCCCTACATTTATCTAGGCTTTAAGAGGTCAACCGATCTTCACTTTGTAGAAATGAATCGACACAATACTTATGTTGAAGGAAGAAGGAAAGGCCAAGTTTTTTTTTTTTTGTATAAAACTAGTAGTTCATTGTAATAAATAGTTCCTATTTATTCTTAAAGACATAATTACTTTGGAGATAAATAAGTATATTGATTGATAAATAATTTATGAGAATGACTATGTTACAATGAGCCTTTTAATGGTATTCTTATGGTCATTCGGGGTGAGATGGTGTGCTGGAAACAGAGGTACGTTTCAATTTTTGGACCGTTGGTCCCCACTACCACCTCAACACTCCCCACTCCTCGTAATAAGCTCCCACCTTATGCATCTGTAGCTTTAACTACTTTTGTCCTTCTCCTTCTCTATTTTTGAGTTGACTACTGCCACGTGTGAGAGAACATATTGTTTTGTCTTTGTTGACTAATCGAAGGTGGCCAATTTAACTAACCACCTTTTCACTTATAAACCAACTTACTCATAACCTTTACATTTTTTTTACTACATGATGCATATGGGAGAGCGAGCAGGATACTTACCTGTGGTGCCAATACCTTGTTGTAGTTGTTGAAGATTGGAGGTGCTTGTTGTGTGTATTGGTTGCATGCTATTATTCTTCCCTTCTTGTTGCTTTATGATGATCCCTTTGTTTGTGCAGGTACCTATTGTTGAATATGGTGGTGTTGCTGCTTCTTTGGTGCTCCTTCTACCCTTGGATCATCATGATGGAGGCTTTCTGCTATTATGATTTGTATTCTGTGGGATAGGCTGCTACAGGATTTCCTACAGGATGTCATGTAGCTGCTTCTCCCTCAGAACTCTTAATCATACACTTTTCTAGGGTTGTGAGGATGGTGACATGGATGGAGAGAGAGACCAAGAGCGTGGAGAATGAGGAATACTCAGGTGATGCTCTCTACTCCTCCCTGTTTCCCTTCTTTTCAAAGACTGTAAAAAAATATTTTTGATGCTGATTTTGTTTTTAAGGTTGAATGCATGGGTGATGAAATGATGGTGAGTAAGGTATTGTAGAAATTTTGAATAATATGACACTTATTCACAAAGATTATCCTAATTATACACTATTTGCGGAATCATGCATAATACATAACCTCCTCTACGTTGATCATCAATTTTGTGGAATTAAGAAACAATCACATGCGCACATTGAAGCATCAATCACACATATCAACACAGTATATCATGGGGAAAGCATGCAGTTGAAAACCCCCAACTATTTGTATATTATATTGATTGAGAACATGTAACAATACATAGTACAATACTCCTCACAAGTACTTAGTACTATCTCCACCTGTTACACACAAACTAGCTCAGATCTGAATCAATCACAGGTTTAAATCTCCTCCGCTACTTGCCTGCCTCTACTGCACAATCCTGCATGAGAATAGAATGAGAATGGTTGATCCAAACTCATATTTCCCTTGTGTAACACTACAAAATCCTCATTGGCAATCTCAATCCACTGATTGTGCAAATCTCATGCACAACTATAGTCACAACTGACAGCTGTCTTGCCCTTTCACTCATCTATAACACTTGTCTCCACTGAACTGTCCATGCACTGAGTTAACTGATATATTCCTCAGTTGATTCATGAGTTAATAATTAGTGAATTAATTAATAACTAATTCACATCACTCATCACTAGTGTATTTGTTAGTTAGACTAAATACAACTAGTTCAACTAAGTCAAACTAAACATAACTCCATCAACTCCTCATTCAACTCCACCAAACTCAATCACTTGAGTTCTAACTGAAGTCCTTCATGCAATAGCTCAAGTAACCCATAAGAAAAACGTATTTCCTTCTGGCAGTTGCATGTGACACATCTGTAGCTCGAACTGAAGTGCTCCAAGAGAACAAGATAATGTTTATAGTCCAAATATTGTTAAGTGCTAATAGTATTCGACTGTTCTATTTTTAGCCTGGCAATCTAAAAATAGACTCCGCCCATATGTCTAAAAATAGAGGTCCATCTGTTTTTACCAACATGACCAATCATCCAAAAATAGCATCCTGCAACTCATAGACCATGATCCATATGTCTAAAAATAGACATAGTCTAAAAATAGACTTTGCGCCAAAAATAGCCTGCGGGCCCACTAAGTGAAGGCGACTTCTTTTCACTAAGCTCCATCATCTTGTTGCATTTTCAACAGGTATGGTGATGGAAGGATGATGAAGGGGGGTGTTATTTCCTTGACATAGCATGTCATTTCTCGGGTCACTTCCTATAGGATTTATGGGTCACTGTGATTCCTATAGGATCATCCTATAGGTTTTCAGGGGATCTTGTAGGTTTACAAGGGATCCTGTAGAAAACACAATCCCCTTGTAAACTGAAGTAAAGGAGTGGAAAAAATGAGAGAAATGGTAGAGTGATCAATGAAAATGAGTGGAAAAACAAAATGTGAGGGAAATAGGTCTCTTGGTGATCCTCCTTTGCTTTCTGATCGTCCTTCTTGCTGACCTCAAAAAATTAGAAATTTTGACGATTTTTCTCTTTTTTTTTGTTTTTTTGAAAACAACTAGGCTGCCTCTAAGAGGTTTTCATCATAGTTATTTGCCCTGGGCGCCTCAAGAGAGTTTTCACCCAGGGATCTTTTTATCGTCATTTTTTTCTTTTTCTTCTTTTTTTTATTGACACTATTGGGTCGCCCCAAGAGGTTTTCAACCCGATAGTGGGACTCAGGCGCCTCATGGAGGTCTTCACCTAAGCCCTTATTTTTTTATTTTTATTTTTTCTCAGTGATTTGATGAGGCAGGAGCTAAAACTTGCTCCACTATCATCACTGTTTTATTGATATCATCAATGAAGTCTTGTCTTGACAAAGGTCTCTTGTAGATTTTCAATCATTGTCCATTAACAATTGAAGGAATGGTATCTTCATCTATGGTTCTGATCTGCACTGAACCATTATCATGGAATCTTTCTACAACATAAGGTCCTAGCCATCTTGTCCTTAACTTTCCCTTGAATTCTTTATACCTAGAATCATTTAACAAAGCCCAATCACCTTCTTGGAATTTATTTTGATGTTCTTTTCATGCCAAATCTTCCTCTGCAGTTGAATTACCTCTGTATGTAGGAGGGCCTACATCCTGAACTCATCCAAACCATTCAACTGGAACAATCTCTCTTTTTGTGCGCTACTGAGATCTAGATCTAGTTGTGCTGCCATCCTTAATGTGTTATACTCAAATTTAGTGGAGAACAAGACCTTTTTCCCATAGACCAACTCATAGGGTGTGAATCTAGTGGTGGTCTTCCAAGTGATATTATAGGCCCAGGTGGTCTCAACTAGTCTATCTGCCCAATCCTTCCTGCTTCTGCTTACCACTTTGGTCAATATTACCTCCAGCACTCTATTGGTCACCTCCACTTTCCCATTAGCTTGTGGATGATAGGGAGTGGAGGTTCTATGCTTGATTTTGTGTTGGTTGAGCAAGTATTCAATCATGTTGGAAGTAAACTAGATGCCTTGGTCTGTGACCAACTCTCTAGGGTATCCAAATTTGTAGAATACATTCTCCCTTAGGAACTGAGCTACCTTCTCTCTGTTACTGCCTTAATTGCCTTGGTTTTAGCCCACTTAGTCAAATAGTCAGTGCACACAATGGTGTACTGTTTTTTCTTGGAAGGAGGGTTAATAGGCCCAATGAAGTCCATCACCCACTTGTTAAATGGCTCAAAAGTCACTTGAGACTGCAAAGGCATTTCATCTCTTGGAGTAGGCCTTCCCATCCTTTGGCACCAACCACACTGACTAGTATATCTTTTCACATCCTGATGAAGAGTGGGCCAATAATAACTTGCTTGTAACACTTTGAATGTTATCCTCTTTGCTGCAAAGTGACCTCCACAAGGCCCAT
>APFE030242877.1:0-16093 GCA_000404065.3 Pinus taeda
AGAAGATACTTACTTGTAGCTTACCTCCGTTGCATCATTTTGCCGCATCTTGCTCGTTGTTGCCCTAGAAAGTCTAGTCCTTTGCACCCCTTGACAACACTTGATCTAGTTTTTCTTACCTTCTAGGAGTATGATATTTAGTCTGATGTATCTCTGCGATTTCAGATCCCCAACATGAGAAATTTGGTCCTATAGAAGCCCTATAATTCTTCTTTTCAATGCCATAGGTCTGACCCAATTTGGACTCTTTAAGGAAACGTTATGCCCAATCTCTCACAATGACCTAATCATGGACTAGTTCAGTAGAGCGAACTTTTACGACGTACCATGTGTCATTGTTTCCTCCTTCGGCTCTGAAATTGATACAAGGAAAACTACAATCCATTCACTATCCACCACTTTTTACAGAATTCCAATCCTCTTCTTTGAGAGAGAGTTATGACGATTTTCCCAAGGTCACTTCTTTGAGATGAAATTCGGCAGCCTGCAAAAACCCTAACTTCCACAGATCATATCTTCAAAAATATAACGAACCAAGATTTGAAATTCAGTCACTACGTTAATCAAGATTTCAAATCAAATGGGTTTTACTTTCAATATCGAAGACTTCGCAAAAATGAAGTTATAACGAAAATTCCACAATCACTACATTTGGAGGATGTATGATATTTCTTTTTATAGAGTTGAGAAGGGCTTATATAGAGAATGTTGGAGGGATTTTAGAAGCTTAAAAAAATATTAATTATTGACTATTCAATGACCAAAACCAATTATGGGTGTTATGCCACAACCCTATAGGGTTTTAGACCACTAACTGGGGTTACTAACTTCAAACATGAATATCTCTCAAACCGTGAAGAATTACTTGGCGTACCATATATCAATGGAAACATCTCGATGAGTAGAATCTATCTAGAAGATCCTTGACTCAAAATAGAGTAAGTTGTCAAGTAAAAATTCCCTTACAAGATCAAGGTAGCCCCTGGTGCTTCTTGGGTTGACATCAATAACAACCTCAAATCATCTTTAGATCAACAGATTTACATTTAAAATACCTCATCTTCAGATCAACAGATTTACATTTAAAATACCTCTTTCCATAATATGAGAAGATTTTTTCATGTCTGTGAATGAAGATCCTCTCGATATAATTTGGTTAGAACTGCACTCGCTACCAATATTCTTTGAAAAACGATTCTATTTTTATTTTTTTAATAAACAAAATTTTTTAATAAAGAGTAATATATTTCATGGTGAAGTACATGGAGTTTAGGTGAGATGGAAATATTACATATCACAAAGGTATATCTTTGGGTAGTAAGTGTAGTGCATGTAGTAATGGAACTCGAATAAAAAAAGGGGAATCAATTCAACAACTTTTATGACACTAAGTAAATTACTATGAAGTACATGGGTAAATCAAGTGCATTACTTTCAAGTACATGGGTAAATAAAGAGAAAGAAAAATACTTTACAATGTGATGAAGGTTTGACTACTCCTTTTTTGGGTAAAACAATTCTTAGATATATATTGAAGTTCATGACATAGTTGCAGTCACCATAACTAGCCTAATATTACTCTTTGTAAAAATTATGATTATTTCTTTGTTCCAAAATAAATCCCAACCGCAGATAGACAACCTTTTCTCAAGACTATACACATTTGTTGGGAACCAAAAACTATGAGCTTCAAGTGCTATATTGGTTCCTCCTTGGCAATTTCGTTTACAAATGCAAATACCTAAGTCAATCCAAATGGAATAAGAAAGATGATTCCAAATATAGTTGAAAACAAAATGAAAAATCTACCAGCAAGCAGACCAATAGCTAATTTTTGTTGTCATCTCTGTTTAATCATGCATGAGATCGAAGAAAACCAATTTTGAACTTCCCCTATGAATCAACACAAACTTGCATTAACTAAAATTCATGTTGGAAATCTCTAATGAAATGGAATGGGCTTTCTTATAGTTCATATTTAATACAAATTGGTTCTTTGGGAGGTTCAATTACCAAAAGAGCCATTTTTTCTCGCACTTAGATGCAATCTTGAAGCTGTAGATAATCTCTCTAATGAGTAATTGCTCCCAAACCATGTATCTATTAACCAAGGATAGAAGACATTGGCATGACCTATTCAAATCAGGTGAAACAAACATGAATCATTATTACTTCCTTAAAGTAGTAGGATAATTGAATAATTTATATTTCATTTAAGAAGTGGAGAAATTGTTGGGTGTGTGCTATATTCTTTTCAAGACTAGCCACAGGCACGAAGCCAAGAGTTTAGAGGGGGGACAACGAGCTTCCCCTTCCTTGTGTCAAGTATAGTGGAGGGTCACAAGGGGGCGGTAGCCCCTTGCATGGGGTTTTCTTGGACCATATATTAGGTGGATATACCTACCTATGGTTTTTTTCATGGGTTTCACACATGGTTTTGAGAATGATTGTTTTCTTCCCATGGTATCTTGTAGATCCAGTAAGGGGAACTATGGTTATTTTGTAATCCAGGGTTAATGGATTGGGGCTTGTGGATGCTTCGATATGTATATATATGTATTGTTAGATTGAAAGAAATATAATGAAAAATCAATCTGGTAGTCCCGATTTTGGGATCCATGGGGAAATCTTTCTGTATATATGTTTTATGTTTTATGCTCTCGCCATTTTATTTTCTGTTTTTAAGAAATTGTTCACATTTCTATACATAGGTTAAAACCTACAAAAATGGATAAGATCATTCAAGGATAAATTCGTGATTTTCAAAGGTAGAAATTATTTGTTTGATGAAATTGTATGTTCTAGATTTATTGATTGTAAAATTTATTGAAGAGTTGTTGAGGTTGTTGATTAGAGTTTGTGTTTTCAATTAAGTTGATAATTCATGGATCGAAATTGATTTATGATGTGGGGAAATCGTAAAGTAAGTAATTTCAAGGTGAATTTTTTTTGCTTAATGAAATTATAATATACCATTTTCAATAGACAAAAGACTCTAATTTATTCCATTAATTTCTTGAAGTTATATGACCAAATAGACTTAAAAGCACTAACAATAGGTGTGATAATATTAGCTCACACATGCATGAATAATTGTTCCTAGATTTAGACTCAACTAAAACTAACAAAAATATGAGCTAATTGGGAGAAATTATCTCTAACACTCCCCTTTAATTACAATCACTAATTCCTACAAATCTAAGTGCCATATAGGCTTGCAATACTTGGATCAATTCAAAAACTTGTTTTACTTCTCCATATTGGTGCATGTTCTTTTCGCCTTTTTTTCCCTTTTTCTCTAAACTTTATATTCTACAAACATAGTGTGTTATTCAATTTCAACTTTACTTTGATAGTGTTATTCACTATGTCCTCGTCTTTGATTTCTTTTCTACATATACTTGAACCATAGCTACTGCTAACTAAACTTTTATGTTAACCTACTAACTAAACTTTTATGTTGAAATGTGTAAGATAAAAAACAATGTCTTCATGTTATTTCATTTCTCTTCCACCATTGGAAGAGATTCAAAAATTTTAATGGGTGTATTTATATTTTTTTTTGTTCCTCTTGTTGTTGTAGCCATAACGAATTTTTCATACTTTCATATTCACCATACTTGGGATTTGCAAGTTGTAGAAAATTTATAGAATTGTCACTGCTCAAATCGCGTTAAGTTTTTGACTATTAACGCGGCTCTCCCCTGAGTTTGAACGCGTTATAGCGCCCTGTATAGAATTGTAGGATGCTTTAAAGCTCAAATCACTAGAAAATAATATGTTTCTTTTCTTACATGGTTTGTTGATAATACATTTTGCTGTGTAACCTCGCTTTAATATCAACCAATTTGTTCGAAAGATAGAGGAGACAAAGCATGAATTCACACATAAAACACTACTGGTTGCTCTTCTATTGATCACATAAAACATGATACTTACAATAAACTTGATGAAAAGTATATATCATTTTCAACTAAACCTTAACATACATCCACATGCAACCATACATAATCAAATACTCACTCACTTAGTAAAGTGACTCTCTATATCTAACCAACTCCACATGCATAAATAATTAACGTATTTTAACATGTCATTTAAAGTATAATCCAAAAGGGAAAGTAACGAGCAGTAATACTTGTGGCACAAGAGGGCTTAATATGATGATTCTACGAAACCTCAAATCCCAGGACAACTCCACATGCATAAATAATTAACGTATTTTAACATTTCATTTAAAGTATAATCCAAAAGGGAAAGTAACTAGCAGTAATATTTGTGGCACAAGAGGGCCTAATATGATGATTCTACGAAACCACAAATCCCAGGACATCGCAGTGTGTAATTGCTAGACTTATCAGCACTTTCTAAAGTGGTTCTTCAATCCTTCCCGGGAAGATTTATATATATGCCAAACCCTCCCTACAACTGTCGGGGAATCCAATCCTTCATTGATTGTCGGCATTATATTTAATTCTTTATCGCGTTAATCAAAATACCTTACCCTTCTGTACAAACTTTCACGATAGGTTGAAAAGTATTGCCGACAGTAAGAACAGCCGTAGCCACAAGCAATCCAAATCACGAGATTATATAAATATATATACACACACCCCAAACAGAGCAATTTATCTCTCTGGTTTTGTTTTGTAAATCTCAGCACAATATTTGCAGCATTGAGATTTTTGTTATATCAATCTGTTCGGTAGTGTGTTAGGAGAGAAGATTAAGATACGGGATGGAATCTGAGTTCGACCCTACTGTTCGCATGGAGGAGACCCCTGAAGCTCACATTGTAGAGATCGATCTCCCAGGTGATTCCCTGAACATATAGTTATACCTTTCGAAATTATTTATTTCGAAATGCATGTATTTATTTTTACAGTACTTTTAGGGATAACTGACTCCATGATTTATCTGTGCAGGTTATAAAAAGGAAGATCTGAGAGTGCAGGTTAATAATGGAGGGACTCTTATCATCAGCGGAGAACGTAGCGCGAAAGAAAGGACGAAAGTGGGAGGGAAATCGGAGAAAGTGCAGAGAGGGGGGCAGAGGTTCAGAAAAGTTATCGGCGTCCCCCAGAATTTGAACTTCGATGGTATCACTGCCAAGTTTGGGGATGGAAAATTGCGTGTTTCCCTGCCTTTGCTTCACGTCTCTGAGCAACAGAGTCAAGAGACGTTTCCTGGCAGTGGAAAAGCAGATCAATCGCTACAGTCGGATGTCGACAGATCGAGTCCCCCAGGGCAACAAGATTTGAGGAAGGAGAGCGCTGCACCTGCACAGGACGATCAGAGCGCAAGACATCCAGAGGCGATTCCACAGGGTGAAGATAAAGAAAAACTCACTATAGCTGCGGAAAAATCAAACGAATTGCTGCAAGAAGAAAAACCAGAAGCGCCTCAGCAGGCCGAAGAGTTCGTTGGCGAGCTACCAACATCAACTCATGCGCAGGCAGTATCTGAAGAGACGGCCTCTGCACAGCGATCTGAATGTATACAATTGAAATCGAAGCCAGACGTCGGGCCGCAGCTGCAAGAAGATGGAGGACCGAAGCCGGGAGTCCTGCCGGAGATCAGACGTCCTCTACAGGAAAAGAAAGAAGAGGGCGGTAGTGCAGATGAGGAAAAAGCAGCAAAAAAGGATCATCATATTGTTGAGAAGGAAGGAAATGGAGATGGTGTTGGACGTATTGTAAAAGGATACATTCTTCAGAAACAGGAAGAAAAGAAGGATGATGAAAAGTGTTCAACTTGGCGAAGTGACAAATTTCCAGATGTGACACGAATTCCGTTTCCAGCTTCCTGTAGTTCAACGTTTTCTAGGCGCGGGGTGTTGATAGCATCCACCCTGGTGGTTCTATCCGTTGGGTTGTACATGACTTATAAATCAAGGTCACGCCATCACATTTAAAACCATCTCTACTCATTTCTTTATCGTCTACGGCGTCACATAGAAGTGCATACCAGATTCTTTGTAAAAGCGTGTAATATTTCAATTTAGCTGTTTTTTAATACGAAATTCTGGGTTTGAAATTTCACAAGACTTTATTGTAGGTTACGTGTTTGGATTTCAAGATTCCCATGTTTTAGAAAATAAAAATACAAGGATTATTTATATTTAATAATTTGGAATATTTTTTTCTAATAATGTAACGTTTGATAATCAAGAGTTTTTAAATAGTTTTTAATATATAGTTTGTTTAAAATTTGATTATAAATAGAATAATTTGTAATTCAGGTGGGTAAGTTTTAAAATTAAATTTATTTTTATTTAATATTAAATATATTTATATTTTATTTATAAATAGAAAATGTATTTAAAATTATTTAGTCCTTATAACAATTAAATTTGTTTGTACATTTAATAGAAACATTATATCTCATAAAATAGTATTTTAAAATTTTCATAAAATTAAAAATAAGAATTAAAAAAAATACAATAAAAATTTGTCATCTAACACAATGTCATTTCACCAAAAAAAAATACAAAAATAGTATGCCTCGAGTGTTAAGTTAAGATTTCAGCTGGTAAAAAGGGGTCTAATTAGGGGATAATATATGTGAAAATTATAATATATATAAACATGGTACTCATAAACTAAATAGTTAATGGTACTTATATAAATTAAATAGTTAATAAATATAGATGGGTATCAAAATATTTATCTCAAAATATATCTCACATTATTATAATAAAAAATAATAATAATAATAAATTTGATTTAAATTACAAATGTAGATTCATTTTAAAATACTATTAAATATGAAGCGAGAGGATGTTTTGTATAGTTATTATTTTTTAATTTTAATTTAGATTTTTTAAAATTTCATTTTGGGGAATATGAACAAAATTTCAATTTTGATGACCTACTGACAAGGTTACACATCATGTTTGGTTATAAAATGAGCCTCTAGACTTAATGACTTCATTTTAAATTGTTATTGTTATTAATTATAAAAATTGGAGAGTATTAAGTTAATGAAGTTTGTGAGTTCAAGTTAAATCATATTGAGGATAAAAACAATTTAGAGTGTGCATGTCAAAGTTATTTTAAGTGAGTTGTTTGTAGAGAAAGGTTAAATATTCCTTTTAAATTATTATTGCTATTAGTTATAAAAATTGGAGAGTATTAAGTTAATGAAGTTTGTGAGTTCAAGTTAAATCATATTGAGGATAAAGAACAATTTAGAGTGTGCATGTCAAAGTTATTTTAAATGAGTTGTTTGTAAAGAAAGGTTAAATATTCCTTACCCGTTCATTATAATCATTAAATTTGTGTAATCAATTGTATAATTGTAATTTTGTGTTTTTCTTTTGTTTTTTCAACAAATTAGTATCAGAGCCGAGAAAAAAACTCTTGTTATTGTATAGTTGTAATTTTATATTTTTTCTTTTACCTTTTCAACAAATGAGTATCAAAACTAAAAAAAAATACAAAATTAGTTAAACCAACCTAACGAAGCTGACAAAAAATACAAGATTCGTTAAGCCAACGGAGCTAAAAGAAGAAAACCAACGATTTCTTTTTAAATCACAAAATTGTCGCGTAATTAAGGTGCGACTAGCATACATTAGAAGTGTAAAACGTGCGGTGATTTAGGGTAAACTTCGAAATTCAAAATCTCTCCAATACAGCGCAGCAATCCTGTGTCTGAAAGGTGCACTAACCCGTTTACAACTTTAAAAGGTCGCGTATAATCAAAGGTTTAAAAAACTTTTGGTCAGGAAATCAAACGGTCTCGATGTTTTGTTTTAAGTGATACTACCGTTTTTTGACATCCTTTTTAAATAAGTAACAACCTTTTTTTCGGAGTGTTTTGTTACCATATTACAACTATTAAGGGGTTTGTTAAAATATTATAAAGGTTTTTTTTAAATGCTTTTGAAAATAATTTTAAAATTTTTTTCTTGAAAGGGATTTGTAGAAGTTTATTTTTATAAAGTTTTTAATTAAAAGATTGAAATTTGGGGTTATTAAAAGCGAGTTTATTTACAAGGTGCGGTGGAAATTTGTTTTTAAGAATTTTGAAAAGTGTTTATAAAGTTATTTAGTAACATAAAATTTTATTATTTCAAGAGTATTTTTTTGAAGAAAGGTCACAGTTTCCACCATTTACACAGAAGGATTGAGATGTGTGGGTCATTAAGAGGGAGACCACGTTAAAGGTTCATGATGTTTGGGATTATGTCATGAATGGATTTCACGAACCTAAAGACGAAGCAAAAGAACGAGCCCTCACTAATGCATAGAGGGAACAATGCAAGAAAGACAAAAAGAAGAATGTGCAAACGTTCGAGCTTATCGAGCAAGGAGTGGACCGAGCAGTGGTCCAGAAAATTGGGATCACATCTTCAGCAAAGACAGCACGGGAGACTTTGGCAACAAACTATAAAGGTATGGTCAAAGTAAATATTGTTAAGTTGCACAATACTAGAAGAGATTTTGAAAATTTGCAGATGAAGGAAATAGAGGATATCAATTCTTTTATGAATCGAGTTTTCACTATCGTAAACTAGTCAAAAATTTATGGTGATGACATAGAAGATCAAAAGATGGTTGAGAAGGTCCTCAGACCTTTGTCTACCAAATTTGGCGTTGTAATAGAAGCCATAGAAGAGGCGAGGGATTTGGAAACACTGACAGTTGATGATTTGATGGGGTCACTTCTATCCCATGAGGCAAGGATAGACAAAAATAAGGTTTCCACTTTAGAAACCGCTTTCCAAAGTCAGGTATCTATTCAACAGACATAGATCGAGGTAGAGGACAAGGCGGAAGACATGGTACTCAGAGAGATGATAAAGAAGAACAAGAACATGAAAGTGGAAGCAATAACAGAAGCTCCAAAAATAATCAAAGAGTCGACAAATCAAAGGTAAGATGTTATTATTGCAATAAATTTGGTCACTATACCCATGATTGCAGGAAGAACATAGCTAATCAAGGAAAGCAGAGAGCTAATGTAACAACAGAGAATACTGACTCCATGTTCCTAGCTTGTCATACGATGCATGAACCTTCTGATAATGTGTGGCTATTAGATAGTGGTTGTAGTGACCACATGACATGCAACAAGAATTTGTTTGCAAATCTGGACTAGTCTATGAAGACAGAGGTAATGTTGGGCACTGACAAGACTGTGGATGTAGATGGAAATGGAGTGGTCAACATCATGACCAACTAGGGGGACTCGAAGACAATTTTAGAGCTATATTATGTCCCTGGTCTCAAACATAATCTGATAGGTGTCAGTTAATGCAAAAATGATACAAGGTTATTTTTTAGGGACAAGAGTGTGTTATATATGATAAGCCTCCAAGAAATTAGTTGATAGAAAAGGTACAGATGATGAGGACCATACTCTTTCCTCTAATCATGAATTACAGTGATCAGGTCAATTCTTTTACAATTGCATGTTCTAATGATTACTGGTTATGGCACTTTCAATTTGGAAAATTGCATTTCTTTAGTTTGAGAATTTTGTAGTAGAAATAGATTGTTAGAGGATTACCTCCCATCAAAGAACCTTCTAGTACTTTTGAGTGTTTCATCTTGGGAAAGCAACATCGTGAAATTTTTCCAAAGGGAGTTGCATACAGAGAAAAACATCCATTAGATTTGGTTCATACATACTTGTTGTTATAGACATTTTTGGGCACTGCAACCCCAATCATACATGTCCATAAACCAAGGGATTCTAAGTCCCTAAAAGTGTTGCTTCACACCCTAAAGGAACAAGGTCAGCTGATTACATCATCTCCCAGAAGTTCTCCATGGAAAACTGCTCAGAACTGGTCAAAACTGGACCATACAAGCTGCTCAGTGCTAAGGGTGCGATGCATCTCACCTGCTCAGTGCAAAAAGTGCAATGCATACTGGAAAGCCCTTTTGTAGGGTGTGATGGGCGAGAGTAGACAAATGGCAGAGACAGTTTGCAAGGTGGATGATTATGGAATCTTCCAGAAACTTCTCCAGTGACACTTGCCTCTCTGAATTCACCCAGGGATGAGTTAGAGATCATCAATCTCCAAGTCGAATCAAGAACTATCAAAGAGAGGACACTAATCAAAATCCCAAAACCTGACTCACCCCCCTGCAATCATCTATATATGGATCCTTCATCCCAGAGATCCAGAGGCTGGAATCTTGTATCTTGTAAGGAAGTGTTGTTGGTTTCCTGGTGCAATATCATAGTGTTGGGTGATCTAAGCTTTTCATGAGGTGAAGAAGGGATTTCATGCTGGGAGGATGACACTGGGTCAAAATAATTGGTTGTAATCCTCTTTGCTATTCTTGATATTAATAAAGCTATTCAAGTTTTCCTCCACATTCTTCTATGTTGGTCAATATATATCTGGTCCTATATTGTTTATGATTGTAGATCTTTGTTCTTCGATAGTATTATGCTACTTTGATTCCACAGGTGCTCTTTGAAGCTGGGTAAGCGAAGAAGGAGCGGAAAAGATCTGTCAGAAGGGAGAGGAACCAAGCAAGGAACCAAGTGCAAGACTGAGGTTGGTGTCCTTTGTTCCCCTCTTATCTACTTCTCATAAAGGAAAGCGAAAGTAGTTTTGGTTTGTTTGTTCCTAAGATAGCTACCCATCTTAGTGGGACTAACAGCTCCGAGTGGACACTAGATTTCCCGATAACACTTGTGTGGACCTATGAGGATGCAGTCGATTAGTGGAAGTTGTCACTTCCTCACTTTCATCAATTATTTTAGCGGAAATACATGATTTTATTTCCTAAAGAAAAAGTTTAAAACTTTTGCAAATTTCAAAGAATTCAAATCCTTAGCAGAGAACCAGTGTGAGTGTCAGATCAAGGTATTGAGATCATATCGTGGGGACGAATATGACTCAAAGGAATTTCATGATTATTGCAAACAACATGGAATTAGAAGGCTATTTACAACCAAATACACACTACAAAAGAATGGTGTAGTGAACTGAAAGAATATAACCATTATAAATATGGAAAGGATTATGTTGAAAGGAAGAAATGTGTCTGATGAGTATTGGGTAGAAGCAAATGCATGTGATGTCCATGTGATAAATAGAGCCCCCACAAAGAGCATGATGAACAAAGTACCAAAAGAAGCATGGTCAGTTATTTCTTGCAATTTATATCATCTTAGAATGTTTGGATGTGTAGCTTATGTACATGTGCCTAAAGAGATAAGAGGCAAGTTGGATGATAAAGTGAAAAATGCATATTTACTAGTTATAGTGGCAATCAAAAACTTACAAATATTATAACCCTATCACCAAGAAGACCATATTCAACAGAGATGTTGTGTTCAAAGAACAAGATTCATGGAATGGGATTGTAGACAAAACAGTTGATGTAAGAGAACCATTGATGGAGGATGATGATGTAGCAGAAACTGAGCAGCACGGATCACAAGAGAAAACATCAAACAAAGTCACACCAGCAAGGAATTCAAGATTTTCTAAATAGCATGGATCTTCAAGCAGATAAATAGATCGGAATTCTCCCAACAATCAATCAGGTGATGAATCAAACAATGGCAAGAGAAAAATGAGAAGTCTGAAAGATATTTATGATGATCTGGATGTTAGTTCAAATTTTTCATTGTTTTCCTTCCAACCTTCATCATTTTAAATAGCTATCAGAGATGAAAATTGGGTGCAAGCCATGGATGAAGAAATTGAAGCTACTGAATAGAATGATACATGGGATTTGGTTGATTTGTCAAAGGAGAAAAATCTTATTGGTGTAAAATGGGTGTACAAGATAAAGTTGAATGCGAAAGGAGAAATTAAGAGATTTAAAGAAATACTTGTAGCAAAAGGGTTCTCACAACAATTGGGAATAGACTTTGGAGAAACATTTGCTGAATAGGCCAGATTGGATATTGTATGAGCAGTCTTAGCCACAACATCATAGAATAAGTGTAAAGTGTATTAGATAGATGTGAAATCATCCTATTTAAATGGAATTTTAGAAGAAGAAATGTATGTGCAACATCCTCCAAGTTATGAAGTTGAAGGACAAGAAGATAAATTTTACAGGTTGAAGAAAATGTTATATGGATCCAAGCAATCGCCAGAGCCTGTTATAGCAGAATTGACAGTTACATGATCAAGAATGGATTTTGCAAAAGGAGCAATGAGTCTACCTTGTACATAAAGGTAAATGATCATGGACAAATTTTGATTGTTTCTTTATATGTGGATGACTTTATTTATACTGGTGATCTTGAATTGGATGAATTTAAAGCAAGCATGAAGAAAGAATTTGAAATGATAGATCTTCGTCTTATGAAATTTTTTTGGCATAAAATTTGAGAAATTTGTGAAAGGAATTTTTATTTTTCAAAATAAGTATGCTAAATATTGCTAAAAATATTTAAGATGGAAAATTGTAAACATGCCCCTACACCAGTCGTAGTAGGTACCAATTTAAGAAAGGATGATGAAGGATCAAATTTCAATCAAAATATATTCAAAATATTAGTTGGAAGCCTCCTGTATCTCACGGCCACAAGACCGGATATTATGCAAGGAGTTAGATTGATTTCTAGATTTATGGAGACTCCAAAAGACTCACATTAGAGAGCAAGAAAAAGAATTCTGAGATACATGTCACGAACTACACATAGTGGCATAATGTATGCAAACACAAAGAAGAATGGTTCTATTGGATATACAAATAGTGATTTTGAAGGAAGTTTGGATGATAGAAAGAGCACTTTTGGTTATGTCTTCCATCTTAGTTCATGTGGCGGCTACATGCCTCTGAACTATGTTACAATGAGGCTCAAATTTCTATTTATTATTGATAAACAATGGAAAACCGTAAACATCTAAAAACTAACCCTGCGAGATGAAGCACCAAAATTGTGGGCCCCGTTTGGGTAAATTGGTAGATCAACTTGTCGGGGTTGTAATTTTGTTATACGATATCTATTTGATGTGCACAATATCTCGTAAGAAATATATATCCGAGGACTAAAAATTTTAACTAAAAAGGTGAGGATAAAACTTATGTTTTCTCGTTTTCTAAAAAAAGTCATTTAGGGCCTCAAAAAATCTCCAAAAGTTCAGTACTCGAAAAATTGCCAAAAATAGTAAACTATGCTACAATTAAGAAAATTGAAAAACTGAAAGAAACAATGGTGCGGGTCCAAGTGGAATAGGCGGGTGGCCACCAATATGCACCTAGATCAAACCTCCCTCCTTAGGAACCATTGGTTCCCATTGGGTGCAAAGCCCCTATGAGGTGAGGAAATTTCTGTTGAACTTTGTCCATGGTGAACTACTTTCCCTTGTGAAGGAGTTGGCCTACTTTGACAATTCGATATAGTTGGTGTTAGCGCTCAAATCTACCTTAGGCTGAAATAAGGTAAAACTCAAGGCTACATCAAACCACACTCAGCCTCGTAGCTAGCCCTACGAGGACAGGAGAGGGCTCTCTCCGGGTCAATCTCGGCAAAAGGTAATCGCTGGGGCTCGAGATGACTAAGTAGGTAATTAATTTTAGGCTAGGTATGAAGTACAAGGAGTTTGAAATTGATTTTTTGGGGTTTTTGTTTAATTTAAGGGAAACGCAATTTTGGGTGCGGGGATGAGACACAGTTTTTGCAGAGGTCTACTTGGAGAAAGGTAGGCGATTGTCTTGATGCTTTTAAAGAGAATGAATGGCTAGATCTGACTGGTGAGAAGTTAAGGAGAGCAAGAAATTTTCAAGGATTCTCCATAAACAGATGAAGACATGGAAAATCAAACAAACTTAAAGGCAGAGCATAACAGATTATGGATTCTACCTTAACGCTTCATTTGTTCAATTGCAGAAGATGAGAGAAGGAAAATGATACACATAAACAACTTACAAATACTGAAAGAAGCACAACATCAACACATAAAGCCACATGGATCCCAAACAGTGCTGCAAAACCCTGGTCTTTCCTTTGCCAAAAATGCAGAAGTGAATGTACAATAGAATGTCCTGCTTTTCCCCAAGAGTCCAACCCTGAAAATGAATTGGAAAATACATAATATAGGCAAGCCAACCCATTCCCTTGCCTATAGGGGTCGAGCTCATCATCCTAGGAGCTGTTGCAACCAACTCTAAACAAAGCACTACAATCTAGGCAGTCAAAACAACTTGCCTCTATAAGGTAGGAAACCAATTCATTCATTAAATTTTCACTCTTTGGTGAATGAATCTTCTAGAACAAGTAAATAAGTGTCAAAATTACATCATGTTTAATCAATTACATCAAGAGGAGTCAAAAATTACATCACAAATCAAAACTAGTGAAACTAGCTGAATTTCTGAGCTGAAAGATGAAAAATTGGCCAAAAATCCCTATGCGCCGCGCGCCTTTCAGCCTACTTTTGAGGCACTTCCTAACATCCAAATCAAACTCACAATAGCTGGTTGGAAATACTTGGATGTCTGTTATCCATCCCTAGTGGAATTTCTCAATTTGGAGCTCATTTTCCCCCTCAAAATGTCATTCTCCCGGAAGTACTTCCTGCTGGTGTAAAAGGTGGCAAAAAGGTGATTTTCATGGTGTTTTTGGGCCTTTTGATCACCCAGAACTTGATGAAATGCTTTGGAAATAGCTGAGCATGCATAAATTACCATGAAAAACCCAAAAATATAAAATTTTCCTCCAACAAGTGTCACAATCATAAGCGCACGCGTCGACGCGCTACGCGTTGAGCCAAAAAACTTGTTTTTAGGACAAAAATTTTCAAAATGACAAAAAATTCTCCGAATTTGCTAAAATTTGGAGTGAAGACCCTCCATCATGTATTGTGCTCCGCCAATGAAGCCTCGGCCAAAATTTGGAGTGGATCGGGATTTTTCCGCCGTTTTAGTGCTTTGCTCAATCGCCTCTTCAGAATCTTCATTTTTGCTTTGCAGACATGCATACAAGCCCAATAATGAGTTTTCATATGACGAAGCATGTATTTGTCTTTGTTTGCCTTTGCCAACAATTTCTCCAGATGAGTGTTAACACGGATGAGCATAGACTCTCGATCAATCGGTGTCATATCACCGGGTCTCTTCCGGGCCAATTCTCGATCCTCACGAATTTTCCGCAGCTCATAAAGTGTATGTTCATCCTCTAGCTATTTGTTACATTGTTCTAAGTATTTTATCACCCACTTAGCCATCTGCAATTTCTTTCTCAGCGAGTCATTCTCAGCCTTTTGCTCCCAGATGATCTCCTTTAGTTCCGAACTAGGAGAACTCGCATCAACATCAATGATAGTGAAATCCGTGTCCCGGCCTCCTGAAGGATCCTCATCATGCATAGGCCTCTTGCCCCTGATCTGGATCTGTACTTGTGCTGAAGAAGAAGGTGAGACCCCTTCCACATGATGTGGAGATAATACTCGCTCTGCTGACCCCGGGTGGAGATAGTACTCGTCGTGTAGATGCAAATAAGGCCCTGTGGCCTCGTTGGTATGTCACATACGATGGAGCACTTATATTCTCGGTCTCAAGAATGTCTAGCTGGTGTGAAGGCTCTCCCTCATCATGAAATATCTCAGGAAGCGGCTGAGGTACTGTGAAGAAGTCACGGGAGATGAAGTCCTCCCAAGTAATGCCCTGCTGTGTCAACTGATGTATCACTATGATCTTGATCAGCGCGTAATGATATATGCTTCTATGCTACTGTGATGGGGTCTTCCTTTGTACTAAATCTACCATCCTCTCTACGTTGCGACACATGAAATACAGAATGTTCATCATACGTACCCTCGTGAAATGCATCAACAAATAGACATGGTATGCATAGAGACGCGAGAATCTACCCTCGCAACTGAAATACCGAATGATGAGTTTCATCAATGGTGCAAACTCATCCCTCAGGAATCTGAAAGGAAAAACTGTGTTCAGGTGTCTCATATACCCAGGTTTGATGTATGGCTCATAGTAGAATTTGTCTAATTGCTAGAGTTTGCTCCATTCCTCTCCTACATTTGGTATCCCGATGGCCTGAGCAATAGTCTCTGGTGACAAAGTGAAATTTACTCCGGCGAGGTTTACATGGCCATCATGTAAATGTAGAACAAATAAATGAACTAGTTCACGATGATGCTGGG
>APFE030242880.1:0-25692 GCA_000404065.3 Pinus taeda
CCACTCAATCAGAGACTCCCAATATAGGGAGAGTTCGAGCCAAGTGAGTAGACAAATTGTTTACAGATGATCACGAGAGAGTTGGACCTCCCAATACCACAATTAGCCAAAGCAAGAAGCCACAAAGATACACAAGGTACATGGCACTTATGACTGAGGTGATAAATTCAGATCATAAGAACATGGTTGGAAGAAAAAAGTCTTCAAATCAGATTCCATAGTAAGAAGCCAAAAAGTCTTCTAATTCATAGGGAGAAACTACAAGAACAGATAAAAGGGAGTGCTGAAAATGTAGCAAGCAAGGTCATGTGGCTTGTGCAACCGCATGAATAATAATTTACATAAAATCTAATTCTACAAAACAATCTAATTTACATAAAATCTAATTCTATATGTCGTGCAATAAATAATTAAAAACCATAGCTTTTTAACCAAGTCCACATATCGAGGTAAAGTAAAACAGTTTGTTTCAAATAAAATTGGTTCAAATTTTGGCACACGAGACATGTCTAGCAGTAAATAATTAAAAACTATGGCCTTTCAACCAAGTCCACATATCAAGGTAAAGTCAAACGATTTGTTTCAAATAAAATTGATTCAATTTTTGGCAAAAAAGACGGGAGAATCCATTATTTAACTTAAGCTTATAATGATGACTCAAGAAGATGAGAGCCTAGGCAACCAATAACACCATAAAAAATTAGATATAAAATAATCTAGAAAATAATAGTCAGTGCATATACCAAACTCGTTATATCACGGCTACATAAAATCTAATTCTACAAAGGCAGGAATAATAATTTAGATAAAATCAAATTCTACAGAACAATATGTTCAAAGTTAATTGAAAAGTTTCGTATCCTGCAAACGCAAATGAATGATTGAAAATGTAGGCCTAAAACAATATCCGAAAATGATACCATGTATATTGAGAAATTTGTTTTATGCTACATATCGAATGATATTAGAATTTTCTTTGTCTCGTTCTATGAACTCCCTTGAAATCAGATCTTCAATCTGCTTCTGCATTAAGTTAACTTTTGGTTTGAACGTGGCTTGCAGTTGCTCAACGCATTCAACGAATAATTCCTGACTGCTCAAGACTTTTCTAGCCTTCATTGTCCGAACTATTGCAGCATCGATGGCATGGCATCTATCGGCATCTACAACCTCGCTGACTCTCTTCTTCTCATCCATTTGTGGAAGTGAAATCTTAATCCTGGCAGATTTGCAGGTGAAGCTAGCATTGAATTCAAAACTATCAGTTTTTGTTATTGTTTGAGTCAACGGCTCCTTCAAAATAATCTTGTACTTTCCACATACAAATGAATGAAGCAGTCTAATAACATCCTCCTCTCCCAAATTTAATTGTGAACTGATTTCTTCACAGCTCAATCTTTCAAAATCATTGAACAATAAAAGCATGACTGCCTGGTTGGTTGATACTGCAATTTCTATTGGCTTAGTATCAAAGTTTCCTATAATTTTACAATTTCCCAAACAATACATCCATGTAAGTTTACGATGCTGATATTTTGTAGAATAAAAGCCTTCATACGCCCTAATACATTTAAGAATTTCCGCTGGTGGATTGAGGTTGAATAACTTGTAGGTTGGCCAGAACCCATTATTTAATACTGTAACAGTCAACTCTATTCCAGGATGCACATTTGAATAATCATGAAGATATGTGTTGAAGTCAAGTTGAGTCTCCCTTGCCAGTGTAAAATCATTAACCATGCCCTGCATCTTTGACGTTAGCTGGAGACCACATTGATGCTTTATCTTTGACAACATGGCTCGTTCATGGCTCTCATTTGCGCTTTTATGGTGTAGTAATCTGGAAGCTAGTTTTTTCCTGTAAAATTCACAAAACAAATCTCTATCACTAACATACTGCAGGAGATTCGCAGCCTTTTCAAGAATACCCTCAATATGATCATCACTTAAACCGCTCTTTTTAAGCACGTTGTCACAAAATGTAGCCAGAAACTCTGCACATGTGCTTTCTTCGACTTTTTTATCACATATTATTTCAAATGCGTCCCTCAAGGCTTTATAAAAAATACTGCTTCTTTGAAATGCATCCACAACGTAACCACTACACTTATCATGCACTTCAATAATCTTCTCCACAAACTCATGTGCTGGAATGTCATCTATATTATTCTTGACAACATCTTCCACCCATTTAAATAATTTTATTCCTTCGCTGATTACATGCTGTTTAAAAATATTTGCAAAAGGTTCCAAGCTTTGAGGTATTCTACAGAACAGCCTGTACATTCTGGAAAGATCGTCTTTCTTGTCGTTTGTAAGCAAAACATGACACCCCGAATATTCATTTTCCAAAAGTTGAATATAATAGCGGGAGAGGATTTCACTTTCTACTTTCTCTAATAACTTCTGCTCGCTGCTGGAATGCAAATAGTGAGCAACTCTTTCTTTCTCACGTCTCAAACATTCTTCGGCCTTTATCATATAGTCAGGACACGAATCCTCCTCTAATATCCATAATGAACCCTTCCTAGAGTAGTAAGCTCCAGTAGCTTCCAACATGGGAGCTTCAAAGTCTTTTTGGTACAAATCCATGCGATCCACTCCCATTTCCATAAAAAAATTCACAATGTTTCTCAACAAAGCGCGATCAATTTGTTCTCCCTCGCGCTCTCGGATTAATCAAGTCAATCACCACATTCTTCACATTAATCTTGATACCGTGATACACCACGTCACGGAAACACATCACTCCAACTTTTACTAGCGAAACCAGGGAGTTTTGCCCCACGAAGTAAAGATCCAAATAAGAGAACATATTTGAGATGAGTCTAACCAGCACCTTGTGATAATTTTCCCAACATTTCTCAACTTCTTTCAACAGGAACAGATCATGCACTTCCCCTAAAGCTGGCAATACTGTGGCAGCAACGTATTCTTCCAATGAAATCCTGTACTTGTCATAGAGTTGTTGTGAGTACAGATAAGGAGGCCTTTGGGTGCACATTTTGTACACAGTTGTATAAATGTTAATGTACTCCGTTACAGGAAACTCGCCTTTTAAATCTGTTTTGAGAATATTTATCAACTTTAGGATGCCATTCTGAATAATATCCCATCCTTCATTGAATTCTATAGTACCTCTATCTGTTGACATCATCATCTTTTTCCCAGTGGTAACTGCCCGCCTTTCTTAGCTGCCACCTTCTATCAAGCGACGTCTGCCAACGTTACAGAGAAGTCTCGCCGAAAGCACAGAATGTCATGTAATGTAACCGGATTGTGTCGACTGCGCCTATTTGTGTTGGTCGCTTCCCATAAAACAAAAGAAATAGTGTCACATGGTGAGGAAGAAGAGAAGAACCATTTTGATATATTTATACGGAGATCGCCACTCCATATGGGACACCCAAATTTCTGGGCCGACAATTCGTGAAATAAATTATGAACCATATAAACTTCCATCTCAAACTACCGTACACACCACCGGAGTGTAGGTCCACTAACCGGAGGTTGAGGCATAAATAAGAGGAAGGACAAGTGGGGAAGAGTCAAAGTACTTTTGGGTTAAGGTATCAGTCTAACCATGTTCATGAGAATACACGGTCTAACCAAAATTCCACGAATTAATACATGGTCAAAGAATTTTGACCACAAAGCAAAAGCTATAGTCTTAAACAAAAACAAAGACTAATAATATACATATAGAGAAAACTCTCACCACTTTACTAACAAAGTTTTTATTAGCTATAGCTTTACATTAAATTACAATGTCACATATTTCAAATTCGCTTGATAGCTTCATAGGATTCTGTCAACATTGTGACTTGAAAATTTAGCCATGACATGCATCACTACTTACAAAATTGTAGTCTCCCATTACTAAAGATCATATTCAAAACTATACTCAGTGATTTTCAAAAAGCTGCAAACTGCGTGCATGAAAACCTGAAAAGACGTCTTTATGAAGAAATTCGTGAAAGCCCTTAATATTTTAGTATTTGAAAGTTTGAAGAGTTAGAGAGATATTCCACAGTTATTCACAAATTTTTTTTGTAATATCTTGGTTTCCATTACGTTGAATTCAAAACTATACTCAGTGATTTTCAAAAAGCTGCAAACTGCGTGCATGAAAACCTGAAAAGACGTCTTTATGAAGAAATTCGTGAAAGTCCTTAATATTTTAGTATTTGAAAGTTTGAAGAGTTAGAGAGTTATTCCACAGTTATTCACAGATTTTTTTGTAATATCTTGGTTTCCATTACGTTGACTTCATGTTAGCGATTTTCTGTGTTAAGGTTTCTGCTTTAATGCTACTTTCAATCATATATCTGTAGTGCAAGTCATGAATGTTAAAAAGATAATTAAATTTCTAATGAGGGACATAAAATTAAGCTGAAAGACTAACAACATTATATTTCAATCCATGAAAAGTTATATTTTAACTCCTAAATTTGTGGGACTCTCCCTCATAGATTATGTCAATTGTCAGTGGATGCATTCTTCGCCTTTGCCACACATTTACACTACAGAATATCATACTCTTTGAATGAAAATGAAGATAGCCAATGCAAAATATTATTGATGACCATTGTGAGTGGGGTTTCATAATTGAATCTATGAGAATATGGGATTATATGTGAAGAATGTAGCATAGTTGATGTTAGGAAGCATACATTTGCTTGCAAAATTTGCTTATTCATAATCTTTTTATGTTTTATTTAAACTATTTTTACAAATACTCATGGTTGATGGTTGCATTTGTTTTTCAGTAAAAATAATGTTCTCAGACAAATTTTCCGGTACTTTTGCTTTTAGTCAACATTCAAGCCATTAAAACTAGTGGAAAAAATTCCAATGCAATAAAGACATTTCTTGGAAATTTGAGAAGCAATGCAATCCTTACAGGTGTGACCCTTCTCATTATTTGAATTCAGTGTTGTATATCTATTACAGAATAAAATATGCCATGGTTTAAAGACATGCCATGATACATTTTGGACTCTACTTGGTAATGGATGCCACTCATCATTGTGAAGGTCAGTGAAAACAAAATGGTGAGCACAAAAGAGAAAACATAATCAACGTGGCAACCAACAACTCCAATCTTGTAGCGTGTCACAAAAATGGAAAAGAAACTGATATTTAGAAAGAAAAAAAATGATGCATAGGACAATGTCTACTCAGTGGAACCTATGCATTGTTATGGAAAAAAATCCACATGATTATTCGTGCCAAGACTTGTCAGCCCAAATGTAAATTGCATAGTGACTATAATTGTTGAAATGGTTAAAAAATTATTCCACTGCCATCACCTACACATAATTCCCTATGCTGATGGACAATTTCCCTTCCTCTAGATGCATGCGGTTGACTATTCCTTATCGAGTTCTGCAACCTGCCCTCGATTCAGACTTGACTGCCACACTTTCATCATAAAGTTCTGCTAGTAGAATTCAATGTGATTAGCATAATTATAATCTAATGCATTATAATTGTGAATTTGGAATTTTTTTTGGGATATATATATATAACTTGGAAAATATAATTCTTACTTTTCTTGTGATGGGGTGATTAGCTTTCTTGAAACATCTTCGAAATCATATAGAGCGAACTCCATCAAGTTGTCTCACAACCCTCGTAAAGGTGTAATTGGCAAGCTATATTCCCAAGTTCCACTCTCGAACTCCCGAATCACAGATCTGCCAAAGTCAATTACTGAACAATATTCCAAGCTATCGCATAACCTCAAGAGATGACCACTCCCACGTCCTCAACAAATGAGGGATCCTTCCCTAGATCCCCACTTGCCTAACTATCTGGACAACCATCCATATTGAGTTTACACCACTCAATTTCTTACAGTAGTTGCTTCAATAAAAACAGAACTACTAGTCATTCTATGGACGAGCTCCCATCTACTGAGATACATGGGTGCCAACCACTATATTTGCTAGTTATATAGCAGAGTCGTCTAGATACAGAATGTATCTAGAGCTAGTTATTACAACATGGCCTTTTTATCTAATTTTGCAAGTTCATCATCATCAGTATTACAAACAAATTACAATATTAATAATTCAACTACTACATCACACCTAATCTAACACATACCCTAGGTTTCCATTATAAACAATCCCTACATGATTTCCAATACACCTCTGCAATTCTCCAAATCTCAACTCTCCGTACAATGTTTAAGAAAACCAAGGGGAATTGTGCCTGTATCTTACTTCCCGTAATGCATCGAACCAAAGCAACGATGGCGATTTACCATGCTATTATCAATTTATGACATGATCATAAAACATGGTGAAGATCCCTTAGCATCTATTCTACAATTTAACTACAATTATCCACCTGCATCCTCATCCTCCGATGTTTTGCTACAAATTATTCCCGTCGTTGTCTAGCCATCAATAGTTCATTGACCATAGCAAGTTGCACGATGACAAAGGCAGTGAAAGAGCTTGAAATTTCTGCAAGCATCATGTGACTACCAATGAAGCAATATGAGTGCTTCAAATCACATGATCATAGATTTCTAGATGAGTCTCATCCACAATCTTCGAGATGAAACTAAAGTCAACTTCCCTCAAAAATGCCATGAAGATATTTTCATGCTTTAGCTACACTCTACAGTGATCTGCAAGCTTCATAACTCGCCACAGTGTTTCCCATATTGAATTCCAATAGGCTTACAATAATGTATGATGCATTGCAATTTTGTTGCGAGGCTTTGTATGTGAGGCTAGGTCTATCTAGACCATCCAATGAACTGATATTGATCCCGAGAATTAACTATATCAATCACAACAAATGTGACCTCGCGTAACTCTCGTCCATTGGCTGACGCGGATCTATAGATCTTCATCAGAAACAACTTTCAATCCATAGGATGCTTGAATCTTGAATCCATAGGAATAAAATTATGCATCCAACGAAAGTTTCCATTCGAAATTTGAGTAAACCCATAGGGGAGATAAGTTGAAAATACGTTGAAAATATAGTTTTTTTCCCCTCTAAAATTTGATCATGTAATCTAATCTTATTTTATTATTTCCACTATTATTTTATAATTTCCTTAAGAGGCCCATTTTAGACCTCGAAAGTCCCATAATGAAAATTCTCGTTGAATAGTCGTCGATCTATGTGTGGATCCAATGGAATGGGTGTTGTTAGTTGCGTCAAATTTGTTGGTTTCCAATCTATGTGTAGAGTCGACCTACGTGTGGCATTGATGAAGGCTAGAGAGTCCACCTGAGAGACAAATTGCATGTAATATATATGAGCGGTGGTGTGATCTATTTCATGTAGATCTCCTTGTATTTGTTCAACAATTCATTGAAATCAATGAGACTAGAAAGGCAGTGTTGCAAAGACAATAGTAGCTTTGGATCAAATGTGATGTTCCATGAAGGCTGTAAGCAAAAGGAGCAATGTCCAAAAAATGGACGAGTTTCCTGTCTCGCTGAGAAATTGGTGATGATCGAGATGGAGGGTGGAAGCATTGAAGAGCTGATTGAGGAAGGATTAAAGTTAAGGAGCTGCATTGAGGAGCAACTTGTGGACCTATTAAAGAGTTGCATTGAGAACAACAATGATCCGAATCGGATCCATAGACGACTATCATAGAACCGTGACTAAAACAGGTCGAACAAATCCTTGAAGAATCCAAACCACAGTCGAAAACACCCTGAACCAGTGGCCATGGAAGTCGGCGTGGAACGACGAGGACCTCGGTCAAAGTGCGCTGACCAAGGCCCATGGAGACTGCGCAGGAGGTCAAAATAGCCACTAGGAGCCCCAGATCGGTGATGGACCGCTTGCTGGCTCTAATGACAGTCTCTCCAATTTGGTTGCAATCTCTTCAATATCCACCTCTCTCTCCCTTGTATTGCCGTCAAGATCATCAGTCATTAAACTGATAATTTCATTCCCTTGTGAAGAGTCACAGTTCTCTCAATTCAAGCCAGGTTGACATTAGTTACTATCTGCAAGCACAACTATGGATGTGAAATATTGCAAACCGCCCTACAGTGATTATCTTACCAATATGCGCACAGCACCATAAATTATACACATAGCACCATGTGTTTATCAACACCCACACAGGTATGTATTGATATTTAATATCAAATCCACGCACAACAGTAAGTTATAGAAAGGCAAAATTGTTCCACGGTAATAGCTGTAAAATGCGCTGTCACACAAAAATAATACACATTGATCTATATGCAGGTAAGAACTATCAATGTTCCACGCATATACTCTGCCTTGCATCAGAACAAAAAAATATGCAGCCCACTAATTAAATAGCGCAGGTTTTTATCCATTGTGCATGAAAACGCTCAGCAAATAGCGCAGGTTTTATCCATTGTGCATGAAAACGCCCAGCTTAATAATATCTCTGTAATCTTTTCAACGCACAGGTCAGCAAAATATTTAATAAACCTTATTCAATTGTGGGAATGGCGGATTTAACAAACGAATACAGTGAATTTACAATACCAGCTACCAACTAGTCTCTTTACAATACGATCCATCACGCATATAAGAAACCATAGTCTCTTTACAATAGTCGGTTTGAACCTATGCCGGATCGAAATACGATCCACCATGGATATATGGAACCATGTGAACAAACCATCGATGACAGAATTATTTTGTCCCTTCGAACAATTGCTTACCCTCTCTAAAACTCTGTGCTCTGCCAAAGTCTATTAATACAAAGCGCTATCCTCGCTGCGGTTTCTTAAGAAAATATTGCGTTTATCCTATGTAGATAGAGGATTTGTTGAACTGTAATAAACATAAATTCAAAGGACGCAATCATTACAATAAACTTAACACTTGAAGCCCTTACACAGTAATGTATAGAAAGCTATTTAACTCTTTCTCATACACAACACAATAACACTATAACGCGTAAATCCATAATACATCCATCCAATTTAATAAGCTATCATCAATTTTCTTTTCAAACGCTGAGAGAAGTTTCATTCCAATACTGCTGGCATCGCCTTTTTTCAGCTTGGCGGCCAATCCATTTTTTATTCATAATGTATAACCTTATTTAGTACAAAAGCAGCTTTTTACCTAATAATTTAAGGCTTTTACAATTTAGCAAGTTTTATTCTCCATTCTGATCCTACTTTTTAAAGAAAAGATAGCATGTTTTATTTTTCCCTATTTTTAACTGGAAAAAACATAGAAACTGCAGGCTTTTTTCTCTGAGTCGCCTGCTCCTGCATCAGACTCCCAAGGTTGAAAATGATCATGATCGCCTGATCATGCTTTTTTAAATCTTGTCTGCCTGGATCCCACACTTCGTTCTGCAAGTCCTCATCTGTTGTTACTTGCTGCTTTTCTCCAGGTCTCCATATTTTATGTTGTCTTGCTCCACTAGCTACACTTTCATAATCTGTCTCTGTTTTCATCTTGCTGTTGCTTCTTCTGCTTCTCTTCCTTGCTGATGTCTTCCGCTGATACACTTTCAACATGATTCTTTTAATTAACTCAATTTCCTTGTCCAATAAATCTTCAAACTGTTGATTTCTTGTTGCCTGCTGAACTAAGACGGCTTGCTCAGTCTATATTGCCACTCGTTGATTTCTTGCTTCTACGCTTGTTTCTGTTATGACTGCCACCCGATCCTCCATACCCTCTTGTCTTCTGGAACATAAAACTTCTTCTCCTTGCATTTGACTACTCAACTGAGTCAAATGTTCTGCAACAATACCTGCATTCACAAAACACTTGTTAGAATAAAAATCATAAGGCATGAGTGCCTTGTACTCCTTTGCTAGCATTTCAGTATGTTGTTCTGAATCCTCGACTATCAGCACATCATTATGTTGATCCAAACTTCTCAATGAATCCTCTGAAGAATTCTCAAGACTGTCAACCAGTCTTTTTCTCATGTCATCTGCTTCCATGACAATTTTTTGCACTCGTTCACTGTACTGAACTCTTTCATCTGCTGCATTCTCCCTGTCATACTCTGGATTCTCCAACCAGTATTCCAACAATGCAATTTATTTGTAGTATTGTTGAAGCATCACATCATCATTTACAGTCCCTGCATTCATGCACAACTTGTCAGTTTGAAAACTACAAGTTTTAACAGTCTCACTTGTCGGTTTAGATACCTGTTCTTCCAGTTGATCCTCTTCTTCATTCACATGAACTTCCTCTTCCAAATCAGCTGCTCTGAGTTCTTCCCATTTCAACTGTACATCCACTATCTGCTCCAAGTATTCCTTTCCTCCAAATAACAGAGTTTTTGGATCAGTCTTCTGTCCCGGTCCATCTTCTTCTTGCAGAGGCAACAATGTATGATTGACACCATCCTTCCCAAACTTGTAGGTGTTTCTCTTCCCATCATGTATGGATGCTCTGTCATATTGCCAAGGTCTTCCAAGCAATATGTGACACACGTCCATAGGCATCACATCACAAACAATTTTATCTTTGTACTTGCCCACTTGGAATTCTACTTCACACTGTTCACTTACCAGCAGTTGATGTCCCTTTTTCAACCATGACACTTTATAAGGTGTTGGACGCTTCATTGTCTTCAGCTTCCATTTCTCCACTACTTCTATAGAAACCAAATTATCAGTGCTGCCACTATCAATGATCATCTGGCAACATTTCCCTTGGACTTTGTACACTGTCCTGAATAAAGTTTTCCTTTGTGGCGGTTCAGCCATCTCCTTTGTTGGCTTAAGCAGGACTTTATTAAGTACCAGAGATTCTCCTCTTTCTGGTGTATTCACTTCTTCTGTTACTGCTGCCACTGGTGCCTCTTCCTCAGCTGGAGTAACAATTGCTTATTTTGCTTTATTTCTGCATTCTCTGGGCAATCAAAAGCTCTGTGTCCCAGCTTATTGCATCTGTAACATCTTGTTTCTCTGCCTCCTCCTTTGCCTCCTCTTCCTCTAGAAAAACTCCCTCTGCCTCTTGCATCACCTCCTGTGGGTGCATGCTGGGTTGAGCTACTGCTAGCTCCTTCTGCAGGTGTTGTAGATCTTCCACTACCACCTTGACCTTCTTTTCCTCTGAAAGTCCCTCTCCCTCTGGCATATTGCTTCCTCATGAGTTTTTCTTCCGCTTTCAGTGCTATCTGATAAGCTTCCTCTACTGTTTTAGGAGACATCAGACTTATCTCATCCTGAATGTCCATCCTGAGGCCATTCATATATCTAGCCACCCTCTCATCTATATTCTGGGCTTCTCCAGCTCTTATGCTCACCTTATAAAACTCTTCTGTATATTCTTTCACTGTTAAAGCTCTCTGTCTAAGATTTTGCATTTGTCTAAACAATGTTTGCTAATAATTACTGAGAAAAAACTTACCTTTTAAATTTGCTACCATTCTGCTCCAATTCTTGATTGGCTGCTCACTCAGTCTCCTCCTTTCCACCTGCACAACATCCCACCAGAGCGCTGCATGGCCTATTAATTTGGTGACAACAAACTTTACTTTCTTCTCATCTTCCATTTCTTCATAATCGAAGAATTTCTCCATGCTATTAATCCAGTCGATCAGTTCTTCTGGATTCAATCCTCCTTGGTATACCGGCACTAATTGGTTCCATGGCCTGGCTGTGGACTTCAACACTGACTGAAAGAACCTCATCTCAGGAGTAACCTATACAGCTTCCTCCTCTGTAGCTTCAATTTCGGGCTCACTGACATCTCCATCATCTATGTTTCTGTCTGAGGTTAACGCATCCAATCTAGCTCGCAGTTCTTCTATGCTTTCCATTATTTCAGCATTTGCAACAGGCCGTCCTCTTCCACCTCGTCCTCGAACTCTTCCAACTCTGAAAGCCATCCTTCTCCTGCGCCTGATATTCAATTCTATGTCAGTTGCTGGCTCTGATACCACTAATGATGGACCGCTTGCTAGCTCTAATGACAGTCTCTCCAATTTGGTTGTAATCTCTTCAATATCCGCCTCTCTCTCCCTTGTATTGTCGTCAAGATCATCAGTCATTAAACTGATAATTTCATTCCCTTGTGAAGAGTCACAGTTCTCTCAATTCAAGCCAGGTTGACATTAGTTACTATCTGCAAGCACAACTATGGATGTGAAATATTGCAAACCGCCCTACAGTGATTATCTTACCTATATGCACACAGCACCATAAATTATACACACAGCACCATATCTTTATCAACACCCACACAGGTATGTATTGATATTTAATATCAAATCCACACACAACAGTAAGTTATGGAAAGGCAAAATCGTTCCACGGTAATAGATGTAAAATGTGTTGTCACACAAAAATAATAGACAATGATCTATATGCAGGTAAGAACTATCAATGTTCCACGCATATACTCTGTCTTGCATCAGAACAAAAAAATACGCAGCCCACTAATTAAATAGCGCAGGTTTTTATCCATTGTGCATGAAAACGCTCAGCAAATAGCGCAAGTTTTATCCATTGTGCATGAAAACGCCCAGCTTAATAATATCTCTGTAATCTTTTCAACGCACAGGTCAGCAAAATATTTAATAAACCTTATTCAATTGTGGGAATGGCAGATTTAACAAACGAATACAGTGAATTTACAATACCAGTTACCAACTAGTCTCTTTGCAATACAATCCATCACGCATATAAGAAACCATAGTCTCTTTACAATAGTCGGTTTGAACCTATGCCGGATCGAAATACGATCCACCATGGATATATGAAACCATGTGAACGAACCATCGATGACAGAATTATTTTGTCCCTTTGAACAATTGCTTACCCTCTCTAAAACTCTGTGCTCTGTCAAAGTCTATTAATACACAGCGTTTTTCTCGCTGCAGTTTCTTAAGAAAATATTGCGTTTATCCTATGTAGATAGATGATTTGTTGAATTGTAATAAACATAAATTGAAAGGACGTAATCATTACAATAAACTTTACACTTGAAGGCCTTACACAGTAATGTATAGAAAGCTATTTAACTCTTTCTCATACACAACACAATAACACTATAACGCGTAAATCCATAATACATCCATCCAATTTAATAAGCTATCATCAATTTTCTTTTCAAACGCTGAGAGAAGTTTCATTCCAATACTACTGGCATCGCCTTTTTTCAACTTGGCGACCAATCCATTTTTTATTCATAATGTATAACCTTATTTAGTACAAAAGCAACTTTTTACCTAATAATTTAAGGCTTTTACAATTTAGAAAGTTTTATTCTCCATTCTGATCCTACTTTTTAAAGAAAAGATAGCATGTTTTATTTTTCCCTATTTTTAACTGGAAAAAACATAGAAACTGCAGGCTTTTTTCTCTGAGTCGCCTGCTCCTGCATCAATCGGGAAAAGGAGCTGGTTTTCAATGTACTGGGCAAACAGGGCCGAAATGGTAGAGCTTAAGCGCTTGGTCACGTTGGGAGCCAGGGGACCGCGGGCGGAAAAAGGTAAAAAGCGCCAACGTACGACGGTGGGACCCACTGCCTGAAAACCGGCGGTTTGATCAGGAAACCCTTGAACGGTAAGCGGTTTTGGAGAAAGCGGAGCGATCACAATCAACAATCAACGCATGGCAGTGGAGGAGAGAGAAAAACCATCGCGATCGTGCGTTATCGGTCAAGCAAGTCAACTGCACTTGACGTGCGAATGATGTTGGATGTAGAGGAGCCCAGATCAGATAGCTGAGATTGCACCCGATAGACAGAGCAGAATTGACAGGGGATTAAGCCGCGATTTAAGAGGATTTGGAATCCGTTGAATACCACGGTGGACAAAGCAACGAATCGACAAGCGGGCTGGCACAGTTCCGATGGAGACACGTGGCTACTTCCTGAGCATTATGCTGACGTCGAAATAGGGAATTCAAAGCACACAGGTGACAGGCGAATCGACGCAGGAAGGAGAGGAAACAAATAGACACGGAGGTCGAATGGCTAAAGCCATGAGTAGAGACAGTGAACAAGAGATCAGAAGAGAGATTCAGATCCGAGTCCAAGTGACCAAGAGAGATAGTGAACAGTGAACCTTGAGAGGAGGACTGAACACAGAGAGTAGTAAAACCAAGCAGAGGAGACAGAGGGCCGAGCTGACCACGGGAAACATCGAGCACCAAAAATCTTGAAGAATCAAGCCTTCCCATAGAGGAATCTGTCTGGATTGAGCATCACAGTTGGCTCTTTCCACTGTAGACCGAAAGTCGCAGAGCAGGTAGAAAGAATAAGAGTCTGTGTACTCCAAGTGGCTTGGGGAATCCAAGAACCACCCTGCCAAGCAAATCTGCTTCAGGAGAACTCATATTGAGTCCCTGCATTTGTAATTCTCTACTTAAAGACACAATAAAACAAGGGCACCACTGAAGCTGGGCCGGAGACGTAGCCCTGGTGACTAGGGTGAACTCCTTTTTAAAAACTGTTTGTGTCTAGTATTGCTTACTGTATTTCTCTACTGTCTTTCCATTCAAAATGTCTGTGTGTTGGCAATCTGATCGATCCATTGTTTCAATCACACAGAACACACACCAGCACATGAGTCTGTAATACCTTTGTTTATTAAATCTTCAACTGAGGTCACTCACAGGGTGAGAATTAGATCAAGTGGTATCAGAGCACTAGGCTATAAGGTTACACAAGCTTGTGTTGGTTTAGCTATGAATGATCACTAGATCAAAGCTCAAATTAGGAGAAGGAGAGTTGGCGGAAACTAATCCTGAAATTGGCAGAGTCTATTCTCGGAAGACAATGTCCAAAGAAGGTTCTACAGGGCCAGACCCCCAGTTCGTAGAAAGTTTCCTAGCTATGAAGTCTATGGTAGAAGAAATGTATAGGCACTTTAGAAAGCATGAGGATGAAGATTCATTAGGCCCTAAACAAGATAAAGAAGAATATGAATCTCATTCTCTTGACCACTCTAAAGAAAAGGGAAAAGAAGAAAGCTTTCCTACACCTCCTAGTAGCCTTTTGCATAACAAAAAGGCATCCTTGATTAAATTGGATGTCAAATTTGATTTGCCTATATATTATGTAGAGCTAAATGCTGAAAAGTTGGACAATTGAATTAGACAAATTGATGTCTATTGTAGGGTACAAAACATAGACTCAGACAGGAGTAAGATTTAGCTGGCAAGCCTATGCCTAGGAGGCACTGCCTTGGTTTGGTGGGAAGGCAGAACCCAAGCTGATGTGCAGAAGCATGGTAAGACCATCTTTGTCTGGAGTGACTTTGTCTTTGCCATCAGAAAGCAGTTCTATCCATTGGCCTACATGCAACAAGCCATGATGAGTTGGAAAACTCTTCGGCAGTTGAAAGGGAAAAGTGTGCAAGGGTATGTCAAGAATTTAGAAAGAGAGCATTGATGTTGGGCATCTCATTAGACTGACCAGAAACTCTTTTGAAGTACATTGGTGGTCTACACGGCTACATGAGGCATACCATCCTCATGTTTAATCCCACTAGTATACATGAGGTATCTGTACAAGCTACTCATCTAGAAGCTAGAGGAAAGAATGGAAATCCGGAAGTTGGGGGACCATCCCAACCCACTGTAAGCAAGACCAAGGAGAAAAGAAAATAGAAGTGGAAAGCAAGGAAGGCTAACACTGCACAAAGAGGCAAAGCTTCATGCACTCACTGTAAAAAGGAGGGGCATGATGATGAGCACTGTTGGATTCTACATCCAGAGCTGAGGCCTAAGAAGTCCAAGGGCAAGAAGAAGAAAAATGTTGCAGCTATTCAGAAATATTTTGGGTCAGACTCGGGAGATGAAACAATCATTGCAGCCACAGGTATAAAAGGTAAGAATTCTGAAATCTACTAGTAAACCTGCTCAATCTATTATTGATGAAGAACATGAGAGAAAAAGGCATGAGCTTTTCCATATTCGAGTTGTTTCCAAGAATCAAAAGATTGATACTTTGTTTGATAGCGGCTCACAAGTAAATCTAATTTCTGAAGCAATTGTAAAGAAATTGGGATTAACAACTACACCTCATAAGAAACCATACCCATTAGGATGGTTGAATGACAAAGCACAACTACAAGTGACTAGACAGTGCAAACTCAAGTTTTCTTTTGGGTCAGCATTTGTAGATAAGGCTGAGTTAGATGTAATTCCTTTGGATATATGTGGAATCGTTTTAGGAAGTCCTTACTTGTATGATAGAAAAGCTATTTTCTATAGATCTGAGAATAAGTATCTACTTGTCAAAGACGGAATCAAATACTTTGTAAGAGCTCACAAGCTCAAGAATAATTACACTCTCATAAACTCAGGATAGATGAAAAGAATGATAAATTCATGCAAACAGTTCTTACTGATGGTTGTAAAGGAAAAGACACCTGATAAGACCAAAATAGTTGAAGGTTGTAATGTTGATCAGCCAACTGATATAGAAAAGATTGTTTTAGAGTATGATGTCTTATTTCAAGAACCTAAAGGTCTGCCACCCAAAAAGGGAATAGTACATGACATTATTTTGCAGCAAGATGTTCCTTTGCCTAACATTGGGATGTATAGGTTGTCCACTTTAGAGAATACTGAAATCAAGAAGCAGGTGCAGGAGTTGCTTGAGAAAGGGTTCATCGGGCCTAGCACATCACCATGTGGGTCACCAGTCGTTTTGGTGAGAAAGAAAGATGGCTCGTGGAGAATGTGCATTGATTACCAAGCACTGAATAAGATAACAATAAAAAATCGTTATCCCCTTCCTCGCATAGATGATCTTTTAGATCAATTGAAGGAAGTCGTTTATTTCACCAAGTTGGATTTGCACAGTGGATACCATCAGGTGAGAGTTGCAGAGCAAGATGCATGGAAGACTGCTTTCAAAACAAAGCAGGGATTGTATGAATGGTTGGTTATTCATTTTGGCTTGACCAATGCCCCTTCTACTTTCATGAGATTAATGAATGATTTACTCAAACCTTTTCTTGATGATTTTGTTATTGTGTATCTAGATGACTTTCTGATTTTCAGTAAAACGTGGGAAGAACATTTAAAGCATGTTAAGCAGATATTAGATGTTTTGAAAAGAGAAAAACTTTATGTTAAACTCTCTAAATGTGAATTTGGCAAAACCTCTCTAAATTATTTGGGTCATATAGTAGGGGGAGGTGAATTGAAAATAGATCCCTCTAAAGTGGCAGTCATTATAAACTAGCCTAAGCCTAAGTCTGCTACAGAAGTGAGAAGCTTCTTAGGAGCAACCCAATATTGGAGGAATTTCATTTCAAATTTTTCCTCAATTGCAGGTCCCTTACATGCTTTGACAGGATTGAACAAGGTGTTTCAGTGGGGAGACAAACAACAGAAATCCTTTGACACCTTGAAAGAAAAAATTAGTACAACCCCTATACTAGCACTACCGGATCTACAAAGACCATTTGAGATCCAAACTGATGCCAGTGACTATGCCATGGGAGCAGTGTTGACACAACATGGTAAATCCATATGTTATCATTCTGAGACTTTAGTCCTACAATGGTTAACTATCCTACCTATGATAAAGAATTGTATGCCTTAGTTTAGAGTGTGAAAAAGTGGAAACATTACTTAATTGGCAAAGAGACAGTAATACACACTGATCATCAACCACTTCAATATCTACACTCCCAAACTAAGCTGCAACAATCAAGACATTACAAATGGATGGGTTTTCTACAACAGTTCCATTTAGTCATCAGATATAAGAAGGGCATACATAACAAGGTTGCAGATATGTTATCTAGACCCATTATAAATGCATCTACCATACTTAAGCATAATTCTATGCTGCATGAAAGCTACATAGAATAGTATGCTCAGGATATGGACTTCAAAGATGTATATGCAACCTTGATTCAAGGCAAAAGAGTGGAAGAATTGGACTATCATGTGAAGGACCAACTCTTATATCATTGTGGGAAACTCTACATTCCACAAACTGAAAGAATAAAGATAATTAGGGAAGCACACACTTCTCTAATATCAGGTCATTTTGGGGTAAGTAAAAAAGTTGCACAGCTGCAAAGGTTCTGCTATTGGCCAAGAATGAGTGAGACAGCTTCTAGATATGTAAAGGGCTGTGCTATGTGTGCTAAAAGCAAGCCTAGCAACAGGAAACTAGGCTTGCACACTCCCTTGCCAGTTCCATCTCACCCTTGGGAAAGCATTTCCATGGATTTTGTTGGGGGACTGCCTAAATCTAGGAAAGGTCACGACTATCTATATGTTGTTGTGGATAGGTTCAGTAAAATGTGTATTTTAATACCTTGTAGTAAACAGATTACAACTGAACAAACTGCAAAATTGTTCTTTGAACATGTATGGGTTCATTTTGGACTACCCACTTCTATTATATCTGATCGAGACACCCGATTTGTGGGGAAGTTTTGTTAAAGTCTGTGGGAACTAATGGACACCAAATTAAAGAAAAGCACAACTTTTCATCCACAAACAGATGGCTAGATAGAAGTAGTTAACAGGACAATGATCTAGTTACTGAGAGGATATTGCACCAAACATCCTAAGCTTTGGGATGAGCATTTGTGTTATGTGCAACATGCTTACAATAGAGCCAAACACTCTTCTACACAGAGATCTCCTTTCGAGACCTGCTTTGGTTTCATACCAAGGTCTCCCTTGGATTTTGTCTTTGGTAAAGATACCATGGTTGATGGACACAATGATGTGGACAAGGCAACTAGGGTCATTGAACAGATCCAGGAGATCCATTAGGTAGTATGGGAACAGCTGGAAAAGAGCCAGGTCAAGTACAAGGCTAGGCATGATAAGCATCGGATGGAGCATAGTTTCCAAGTTGGAGACCAAGTCCGGCTGTATATCAGCAAGGACAGAATGCAAGGTGAAGGTAAAAAGCTAAAACCTATTAGGTATGTACCTTTCAGGATACTTGAGAAGATTGGTGAGAATGCTTTTCGCCTTGATCTACCAACTTACATGCACATCTACTCAGTCGTAAATGCAAACTGTTTGAGGTTGTTTGAACCTTCAATGGTTGAGGACCCTGAAGAGCAGATTCAATTACCTTTTGTTGATGACCTACTACCTAAATACCTTAATGAGTTACAGGAAGACACAGTGTTGGACATGAAGGTGAGGATGACACGCAGTGCATAGGTGGAATACCTCAATATTGGGCTTAAAGGTTCGAAGCCGAGAAGTGCAAAGTGGATTGAGATTGGACAAGTGAGACAACAGGTTCCTCACTTAGTCGATGCTTAAAGAAAACCAACTTTTGGTGGTCCAAAAGCTTTTCAGTTGGGAGGTCATGCTCTGAATCGGATCCATAGACGTCTGTCATAGAACTGTGACTAAAACAGGTCAAACAAATCCTTGAAGAATCCAAACCACAGTCGAAAACACCCTGAACCAGTGGCCATGGCAGCCGGCGTAGAACGACGGGGACCTCGGTCAAAGCACACTAACCGAGGCCCATGGAGACTGCGCAAGAGGTCAAAATAGCTCCTGGGAGCCCCGGATTTGGTTTTTGATGCACTGGGAAAACAGGGCTGAAATGGTAGAGCTTAAGCACTTGGTCACGTTGAGAACCCGTGGGCGGAAAAAGGTAAAAAGTGCCAACGTACAACGGTGTGACCCACAACCTGGAAACCGACGGTTTGATCAGGATTCCCGTGAACAGTAAGCAGTTTTGGAGAAAGCAGAGTGATCACAATCAGCGATCGACGCGTGGCAGAGGAGGAGAGAGAAAAATCGTCGCAATCATGTGTTATCGATTGAACAAGTCAACCGCGCTCGACGTGCAAATGACGTTGGATCTGGAGGAGCCCAGATCGGACAGCTGAGATTGCGCCCGATAGACAGAGCGGAACTGACAAGGGATTAAGCCGTGATTTAAGAGGATTTGGAATCCGTTGACCACCATGGTGGAGAAAGAAAAATGAATCTACAAGTGAGCTGGTGCAGTTCCGATGGAGACACGTGGCTACTTCCTGAGCATTATGGTGACGCCGAAACAGGGAATTCCAAGCAGTCAAGCGACAGGCGAATTGACGCAGGAAGGAGAGGAAACGAACAGACACGGAGGTTGAATGGCTAAAGCCATGAACAGAGATAGTGAATGAGAGATCAGAAGAGAGATTCAGATCGAAGAGTCCAAGCAACCAAGAGAGACAGTGAATAGTGAACCCTAAGAGGAGGACTGAGCACAGAGAGCAGTAAAACCAAGCAGAGAAGACAGAGGGTCGAGCTGACCATAGGCAGCATCAAGCACCAAAGAGCTTGAAGAATCAAGTCGTCCCATAGAGGAATCTATCTGGATTGAGCATCACAGTTGGCTCTTTCCGCTGTAGATCGAGAGTCGGAGAGAAGGTAGGAAGAATAAGAGTCTGTGTACTCCAAGTGGCTTGGGGAATCCAAGAACCACCCTGCCAAGAACAATCTGCTTTAGGAGAACTCATATTGAGTCCCTGCATTTGTAATTCTCTGCTTAAAGACACAATAAAACAAGGCCACCACTAAAGCTGGACCAGAGACGTAGCCCTGGAGACTAGGGTGAACTCCTTATTAAAAACTGTTTGTGTCTAGTATTGCTTACTATATTTCTCTATTGTCTTTTCATTCAAAATGTCTGTGTGTTGGCAATCTGATCAATCCGTTGTTTCAATCACAAAGAACACACACTAGCACATGAGTCTATAATATCTTTGTTTATTAAATCTTCAACTGAGGTCACTCACAGGGTGAGAATCAGATCAAACAGTGTGCCACATCAGAGCCCATAAGACAAGCTACAACATTAGCAATTTTTTTTGTTTGATGAGAGATAAAGAAACACAAGGAATAATCATTCCACATGGGTGAATATCGAACCAAAACTTCCACTATGTCGCAAATTAGTATATGCTTTGATGAAATGAATTGTCTTCTTGAATTCTTTGGGTTCTACAACAGAAACATGTTGAGCGTGATCAACTTAACATGTAAATGCAATTTGTTAGAATTGACCACTCTAACATCTACAAATTGGAGTCAGAAATATTCAAGATGAAAACACTAAGTTTGCATATGTTTTTAGAAGAATTTTGCCAAAGTGTGGTGGTGGTAGTGGATATTAGTTGGTTGAAGCAACAATAAATGGACAAACAAGGTAAAGGATTGTGTGTCGAATAATAAAGCAGACTCAATAATATGTTGGAATGTGAATCACACATGTATTAGTAAGCAAGTATGATGTTTTGTAGTGGTCTTTGGAAAGTATGTACCTAGTAACGCCATGAATTGGAGTGTGTAATGTAAGCATGATGAGGCATGTATACCCCTATAAAGTTCATGGTAATCTTAAAACCATTTTGGAAGTGCAGGTTTGTTGTAAGCCAAAACCCACTTTGTAGTTTAGGTTTGTGGTAAATCATAAGCTACATGTGAGAGTGAAGTGGACAGGGATTCCTGTAGGCATGGTTTAGGGTTAGCCAATAAAATCCTGGGTGTGGTTTAGGGTAAGCCAATAAAACCCAGAGCATGATTATGGGTAATCCGATAAAACCCATGATGACAATGATGGCAAGGGATTTACAATTACATGCAAAAGTATGCAAATAATGGTTGATTGAACCATGTACACGAACTTGAATATCCTAGTAAACTGGCGGTTGCAGTCGTTGGTACTCATGCATTCTGGTAGATAGTTTTTTTTTTTTTTTTTGAATTGGACTAAATATATTAATAAAAAATATGGTACAAGGAGATACAGTCAAGAGGGCGAGAAAACCGGCAACCAGTAATGATAGGACTATCAACCTCGGTTCCGGAGAAGAAGTGAAACAAGAAAGAAGCTACAACATATCGTTGGAAGCAAGAAAAGACTGACTTCTATGCAGTATGGGTAGAAGCCTCAACACGAAGCTTTTTCCCTTTCCTTTTTTTGACATTGACCCAACCGTCGTGTGGTGAATGAGCAATAACAACTTGAAGATTGGGGTTCTCCACAGGGGAGCCCTCCTTTTTTGAATCAAAGGAGGAGGTCAAATGGACACGTTTCTAAGCGATGGCTGTATCGGAGGACTGCATCGGACCAACGGTGGAAGGGACTACAGAATGAAGGGCTTGATCCATTTCCGCATCACTGCCTTCATCTTCAGAGCTGGAGGAATTAGAGTCCATGACTGGAGGTGGAGAGCAAGGAGCCCATCGTTTGGACTTGGGCTTGGAGAGGTTATCCTTGTTCTTTTTGTCGAGCGAGATGGGCGGGCATTCTGCAAATGCCCTGATTGGTGGCAATGGTGGCAACGGAATGCAGTATTTTCGTAATCCAGCGTCTGGGACCAGACAAAGTCGTTTATCTTGAGATTGATTTGGTCTGGAAATCCTTTGCTCAAATCTAACTCCACACATTTTCTAGCATATGAGTAGAGACCTTTGGTTTCCCGCCAAAGATCTCCTATAATGAAACTGCCCAAGGTGTTGCCTATAGCTCTATAGACACAAGGATGCCATAGGTGGGCATGTAAGTTTGGAAGCCTGATCTATACAGGTGTCCTGGTAATGATTGCAGTTGCTGGATCAAAATCTGGGAACCAAGGAGTCAAGAAGAGCCTCGCATTTCCCATGAAACAAGGGCCTTCTTCTATGGCCTTTTCATAATGCTTTCTATTATCAAATAGTACAATGAAGTAACCTTTTGAATATAAACTGATCTTACAATGATGAGTCCAGTTTGCATGGATCCATGCATAGATATCCTGAGATCGCGGCCACAGTCCGTTAAATCTGAAAATGATGGCTCTTTCTGCAAATTCTTGAAGTTGGGTTGCCAGTTCTTCATGGTTGAGTTCAACAGAGGGAACTTCTTTGATCTTATCAACCAAAAAGGGCTTAGGTTTAAGGGCCTTCAGGGGTTTGGGGTTCTCTGAGTGTACTGCATCTTTGTATGAGAAGGGACGAGCAGAGGATGATTGTCCCGCTGCACCTCCTCTCAGACGAAGGGTTACCACCAAAGTGTTGTTCCTAGTAATGTTGTAAGAAGAGAGGGGAAGAGGGTCTTCAAGTTGTTTACCTTGAAAGAGAAGTCTCTGAAGGCCTGAAGGGATCCCAATCCGCCGTTCTAGATACAATTTGAAATCCAACACTAGATCTGAAGAACTGACCCATTGCAAGATGGTTCTGCCTGTAGGCTGAGAAATTTGGATCTGAAAATAGTCAAAGAAGTTCCTAGAGCCAGTACCAGGGCTTTTTGTGCTTCCGAGAGTAGATCTGCCATGGCGATTTTTAGACCCAGTGCTAGGGCTTCTTGTGCTTCCTAGAGGAGATCTTCCATGGCAACTTTCCTTCCGGGGGTTCAGACCTATAGGATATTGACCGATCTATCTATTGAGAGCCCAATCTGATTGATCAATGGCCACATGGGACCAGATGCGGCGAGTAAATGCAAGATCTGGGTCCAAGTCCGATGGAGTGAAAACAGGGCATAGCATGCAGACCGGTATAACCAAGAAAGGGCTCAAAGAAGCACACATAGAGATTTCGTTTCAAAGGAGCGTGAGAGACCGGGAGGAAAGAACTCGAGCCCCAACACCCAAGCCTGCCCCCGTAGACCGGCAGAGATCCCCGTGAGCAACGATTTTTTTGGATAGTCGAACAAAGGTCACCACAATGTTCCAGAACTCAATGATGTACGCCGCAATGGATTGATAAGCAGACCCCTAAGATGTCGTCGCCCACCATAGAGGCTCTATCCACGACCGCAGTGTTGAGCACCAGGGAGGCCGCAATGACCCCTCTAGCAAATGCGGACCTGCAACTCTAACCTCTCAGATACGGATCCCAAACAGGCAGTGCGTTTCTATTTCTTTACCAGGTAGTCGGGCTTGTCGTCGACCTGGAGATATTGGCTTATCCTGCAAGCCTACCTGTGAAAGGGACCTAGCGGCTGCTCCCAAGAAATTTTCCTCCCACTGATAAACCCTAGCTTCATTTTTCGCCATCTCTCTCTCCGCAAAATTTCATTCCGGTAGATAGTTATTCCTTTATATGGACATCAATAATTTGATGATGTTTGCATGAATAAGGTACAATGTGTAATTTCCATATTGGACCAGATGTAGATCTTGCTAATTGAAATTGAGACAAATAGCCATTAAGGGGGTGACTTGGAAAATATAATTTCTACTTGTCTTGTGATGAAGTGATTAGCTTCCTTTAGGTGTTTGTTAGATCTATGAGATCTTAGGTCCTATTTAGGTGTGTGGTTGAGATATTCTCTCAACAAATTGGATTGTATGGTTAAGATAATATTTCTATCTTAAACCAATAATTAATGTATTTATATGTGTTTAATGTAATGCAAGATTTAAAGGTCTTGTTGTGTTTCTGAGATTGGTGTGTGGTTGAGATATTCTCTCAACCAACTGGTTGTGTATCCAAGAATATTTCCCTATCTTGAGACATCACTTCATGTATATATGCCATATTATTTGATCAATGTAATGAGTATCCATTTAGAAAATATTTATTGGTATCAGAGCCCGTATGGGTTGGGCCTTGGCCCCTCGTGGGCCAAGGGAGATAAGAGAGCATGTATTTGTTTTGAGAGTATTCGTTTTGTGTTTGCAACATGTATTTTTTTCCTTTTTTGGGGTGGGGGGTTGTCCATCATATTTGGAAGCAGAGAAGTGCTCTACCTGAGAAGTTTGGAGTCTGCCGACAATCGTTGCTCTCTGATCTAGTTTGATACATACCATCGATGAGAAATGAGTTGGGTCAGCGATTCGTTACAGTTGCAGGGCACATCGAAGTATGAGGTCAGGTGATAGTTATAATCCTAGCGCTCGTGGACCCGTCCAATTATTTTTCATTTATATTGATTGTTAAGTGACTGTGGGGTTGTGTATGAGCAATACAATTGTCATAGACACGATGTTTCATACACTGTATATGAATTGAGCCGTATTTGGAAAACCTATCATAATTTAGTTTTCAAAGTAGCAATGAAGACAACCATCATTGGCTACTTCTGCAAATAGAGGTTGACTTATCATTGTCATTCAAGGAAAATCACGCCACCTAGAATTACCCACTGGTGATCTGTAAGGAGGCAAGCTTTCACTCGTGACAAATGCCTCTTGGTCTCTATCCATTGACCTATTTCCTTAAGTCCAAGGAAAAAGAGCACTTAGCCAATCAGAAGCAGTCATCCCTTATGACAAACCACCCAAGATAACTCTAGTTGATTTTAAATACTCTTTATATTATGTATGGGTAATATACATGTTCCAATCCATTACATCATGGAATTAAAGCTATTACATCAAAGCTCATCGTGTCACTTGTGGAAATTGAACCTGAATGAGGAGGGTCTCAAACATTCCTTCCACCCAACCCAAATGACATAGGTAATTATATTTACCAATGTAAATATTGATGTCAAATAATTCTAAAGAGTCTATTTTTTAGAAATTGTATTTAGTAGTTAATTTTATCCCATTTTAAAAAGTAGTGTGACTTATTACATATATTTTTGGTGGTTAAAATTATGTTTTTTTTTTTTAATTGACATTATAAGTTTGCATTCCTAGTAACTCCTTTTTTTTTAATCAAAATGTCACATCTTACTAGTAACTCCTTATTTTTTATTAAATTGTCACTTCTTACTATCAAACTTTTAAAACCAATCCCTAAACAACAACAAAAAAATATCATTTCTCATAGCTTTGTTTTTCCAATCTCAAAATTACAATATTTTTTA
>APFE030242883.1:28948-41288 GCA_000404065.3 Pinus taeda
TAAATAAATAAAAATTGTATTTCACGTCACCACTTTTCAAAATCGATTGACTTTTTTGCTACCTCAACGAAGCGGGTAATCGTATCAATTCCCTTTTCAAAGTTTACATTGTTCCGACTTATGGATGTTTACATAGACTTGTCAGTCCTCCAAATTCTCCTCAAAGTTGCCTACGAAATTAGTGTTGATGTCTTGGCATGTGATCTTGATGTCTTTCTAGATGAACAGGTGTGTGTCTGTGTACACGGGTAAGTTCATAGACCCTTTCTCAACCACATCTCTGGTATTGCTTTCAACTATGTCTTTTGATCCAGCTCCCTTGGAGGCCATGATACTTGTATTGCTGAGAAGCTACTCAAAAACCTGTAGTACCTAGAGACAAAGAAGACACTAGCGGCAAGACAATGTCAACTAAAAACATAAAGCAAATCGAGAATCAATCAAGCAACAAACTGGTGACTATTGGGCAAGATTGCACAGCATTGACTCTGAGAGGCTGGGAGACTATCAATTGGAACTGTGCATTGTGCAGTCTCAGCTACCAGTGAGGCTAGCTAAAGACTAGAACTACACAATGTGCAGTCCACTGAGGCTGACTGTTGACTGAAACTGCATAATGCGCAGAATAGTCAGGCTAGGTTTCTAGTTAGAATTGCACATTGCGCAGTTCCAGTGGGTAGGACTGGGGCACTGCCGCCTAGGATCGCGTAAAGCACAGCAAGGAGCAAGTGTGGATAGCCTCTATGTAATTCCTGTAGGCAAGGCGTAGTCTTGACCATCAGGAATGCGCAGAGCATATTGGGAGAGATAAGATCTAGGCCAAGACAGAGCATATCTACCTAATGGGAGCCTAAAAATGCGAAGGATTGAATGTGTGTGCAGAGCTGGTGTAGATCTGAGTGAATATACATGCATGCAATTCAAGCAAGTGTAGAAATCAATTAAATGGAAAAACCATGAAGCTCATGAAGAGAGTCGCCGCAACGGCGACTAGCAGTGCAAAAACAATGTTATGCATGCAACTCTAAGGAAAGGCAATGCAAAACTCGAAATAAGACTTCTACAAGCTAAAACACATTGAAACGCCAACGGTTTTTCCCTAAAAAAAGGGAAAAAGCACTCATGCAAGCCGTAAAATAAAAAGCGACAAGAAAAAAGGCAAAAGGCATGAAAATAAAAACTTACCCGGAAAAGTTGTGCCAACTGTGTCGAAGGTCCGTAGATGCCTTGGGAATGCCAGAGCTCCATGATCAAATGTGAAGAATGAGCTCTAAGGCGTCGTTTAAATAAATTTGGCGAAATTAGGGTTTATGACGTGCATGCCACAAATTTAGGAAAAAGCGACACTTGGCAAGGAGTTTCTAAAATCGCCTTTGCATGTAACTCCCGCTACTAAAAATAAATCCCTAAAATCTAGGGATACTTTTTCACTTTTTTCTTTTTACTTTTTTGGGAAAATTTGCATAGCATGCAAGGAAAGATGGCGTAGTTTTGGAGGGAACCGGGTAACCTACCGGCACATGCAACGGATAGTCCTTGGGGGAAAACTTCTGCGTTGCTTCTGGGCTAAGTGGCCCTAGCTGGTTGGCCAACTCTGCGTAATTTTCCATAGCAATGCTACTAGCAGTGTGGGCTAGCCTGCTCTGCGCAATTCTGGAGAGCAATGTCGGCTAGGCTACTCTGCGCAATTCTGGAGAGCAGTGTCGACTGGCCTGCTCTGCGCAAATTTGAGTGCAAGGCATTTGTTGGGCTACTCTACGTAATTCCTTAGGGGAAGCTAGACTACCCTCCAGGATTGTGCAGTTTTGTCTGAGAGCCCATTGACCGAATGTGAACCAAGTGTTGGGTCACCTTGTTGTTGGCTAACGGGACAAGTGAATGAACACAAGTTGTTAAGCATCAAATGGAATCAAATAAACACAAGTACCTGATCAGTGCAGGATAGCTGCTATTATTTTGAGGGGTAAGACTCTAAAACAAAGTGAAGTCAAAATTTTGGAAGGTGCTTGTAGCCACTACAATAAAAGGTTAAATCCCTACCATCCACCTAAAAATTATTAATAATTAAATTAAAATTGTAAAATTTATTCTAAAATAAACATACCTATCAGCATAATTGGTTTAAATTTTAACTTTAAATTATATGTAATTATTAAATTAAATTAAAACATTTCAAATAAACATATATAAGTACATTTACTACTAATTTCATTGATTCAAATTCAAAAATATTTTAATGTGAAATTTTGTTTTTTTTATTAAAAATTATTATTCCAAATTAATAAAAAAAAAAAATTACCATCTTTTGACGAGATTTTCCTTGATATTTATGAATAGTCCATATTACAAAAAACTTTTACTGAACTAATCTTGAATATGATTTTTTGAGTTACATTTATAACCGACCAAGCCATTAGTTTTTAAGTTGCATTCATAACCTACCAAGTCATAAGTTTTATTCATAAGCTTGGTTTTTATAAAGGATAATTTACATGATTTTAAGGGCAATTTTTCATTTTATCATTCAAAAAATACAAAGAATTTTATCACTTTAAATAAACATTTTTCATTATATTTTGAGAGGTTCTAAATCATTCAAGATCTTTTCTTTTAATCTTAAATATTAATAAAAACATTAAATATTTATCCATAAAATATTAAATACTCCATATTCAAATAAAAAGTAAATATTTGATTATAAAATATTAAAATACTCTATATACTTCAAGATAAAGTGTAACGTATAAAATAAATAACTTGAAATTTAATAAGGTGCATCTAACTATACAAAATAACTTTAAATCCTAACATATATATACAAAATATAAAATTATATATAGTTATTTAAATCTAACCATTTACACTTAAATATACAAATATATATAAAATACTCTCATATTTTATCTATATATTAGTCTCAGCAGACGTGAACCACCACCACCATCATCCTCTGGTACTCTCATGAAAATACACTGCAAAGAAATACCAACCGCAACTACCTTGTCGATTGTGCCTACCATTTACTTTGAAAACATTCACCTAAACACATTTTAATAAATACTATACTAAACTAAACATAAAGTATATTTAAGGGTACGAATCTCTACATTTTGGTACGTGAGATAAGCGAAAGTGGAAGATAGGCAGACGCTTTAAAGGAAATACAGCCTCAACCCACCAAAAACCTTTCTGTCTTTCTGAAATAGCTACAGACTTTTCAGATTGTTGTTGGAAGATTCTCCATTTGTTAGTACGTTATTGGTATGGACGAGGGCCATGTCCGCTACCATCTGACTAGCGGAGCGTGCAGTGGCTTCAATCTTCCCTGACCCAAGGTGCTCCGGACTTCTGTTTCCTGCATGTGATGCTTGTGTTCGCACGACACACGATGGATTGACTTGAATTAATACCCGCCGAATCGACATTTTAGCAGACAGGTCCACAAAGATGTCAGCGGACGAGTTTCCCGTATATCATTGGTTACAGGGAATTGTCTGTCACCTGGCGATTTGCTCTGGAAATACATTTATTTTTTTTCCAAATAAATAATTGAAATGGCCATGAGAGCTGCTTCAGACTTCAAATTTTTACCTTGGTTGAAGATGAAGTTAAGTTGTGTGACTTATAAGATATTATTTTTAAACTTTAGTAATTTTAGGTTTATCAATATAATTTATGGAGTTTTTTTAAGAGTGATTTTTTAGATTTTCTGGTGTTGAATATGGCCAAAAAAATTGAGGTGAAATCTTTATTTGTGTTATTTAAACTGGTTTTTACTGTGGAATCACAGTGAAAAACTCTTGGGTCACTTTGATTGTGCAGGGGTTACTCATCAAACTTGTGATTTCAATAAAGTGAAATCTTTATTTGTGTTATTTACACTGGTTTTTTAGTGTGGAATCACCATGAAAAACTCCTAGGGCATTTTGATTTCATAAAGTGTGGAATCACCATGAAAAACTCCTAGGGCATTTTGATTTCATAAAGCGTGTGATTTCAATAAAGTGAAATCTTTATTTGTGTTATTTAAACTGGTTTTTTACTGTGGAATCACAGTGAAAAACTCATAGTGCACTTTGATTGTTTAGGGTTACTCATCAAGGTGATTTCAATAAATTTGTGCCATATTTTAGAGAAATTAGACCCCAAAAACACACCAAAAAAACTTCCAAAAAGTCTCACTAAAGACAACTCTTTAATGTATAATGTTTAACTTTAAAAAATAAATATTTGTTTTTGAATTATTAAAAACTATTGTTCAAATATTTGCTTGAACTATAATTTGAACATCTTATTGTAGCCTTAGCACAATATAATGTTATGTGAATATTTGTTTTACATATTGTATGCCATAATTTACAGGTATAGTTGCAATATTCCTGTAGTGATTTTTTTCTTTTTAAATATTGCAAGAAAACCATCCAAGCCCCTTCTAAGCAATGCCTAGCAAAAGCTTGGCTCCCAAAAGCTTGTTCTATGAGTCATGAGGTTCTCTTTACAACAAAGGGTGGAGTGACCCTTGACATTCCCCTTTGTGACTCTTGGACTACCCTCATGACTCTTCAACTTCATTACATAACTCTTTACATTACATATGATTGTTTGCATTCCACTAATGACACTTGGAATTTCACTTTACATCATATTTACAAAAATGATACATTTTCCACATATACCCGTGTGGGACAAAAATGGCTTGAGTCAGCCAGAAAAAACAACACTAAGAGTCAGACAGTTGTGGAAAGACCAGCTCATCAACCTCCTCTCCGTGATCCTAAATGACGAACTGATGCCATGCTTAGTAGTGCACAATGGTGTCCGCATACTCTTTGATAATGTCTTTCTCAAAATGAACTCTTACCTCCATTACTTTCTGGTATACTGATTTAGAACCTCTATCCAACTCGTCCTGTAACATGCGCAACTTAGTCCTAAGCACGACCAGGCCAACGATATACATCTGCATGTTCTCTGCATTGACTTGCAAATCTACATTGGTGGCAATGAGCATCAACTTATTAAAGTACGCGTCGAGCTCCAGTCAGACTTGGTTCTTCGCTTTGGCCTCTGTGAGCATACCAATCGACAGGGTTCCATACTTTCTCACCATGACATCCCAACTCCTAAACAATCATGCGTATGAAGCCTCAACGCTAGTGATGAGTAGCGGGAGTTCCTCATAGTTACAATAAGACTCTAGATGCGTGCTTTGTTCAACTCTACTTGCGGCTTCATCATCTTGTGCAAGTGAAGCGAGGTTCTCTTATACCTCATTATCTAATGTGTGTGTACAAGACCAACAACAGTATGTATATCTGTGAGTGTTCGCGTTATCTTGGTGCAATGTTGTTGATGACCATGTAGATGGAGAACTGCCTTGTGCATAGTGACGAACATGTCATACAATTTCTGGATCACTGTCTTAAGAGTCGATACTTCAGCAAGTATCACTTTCTTCATCTCTGCTATGGCGGATCATGTTGATTGTTCCTCTCTATGTGATGGAAATGAGATTTTGGGGGTTAGTCAAAATCCCTTTCTTTTAAATAATCGATTCTGAGACCTGTGGGTTATGGCCCACTAAGCCTATTGGAAGCGTTTTAGGCTTTAAGCCTTTAACCGTGGACTTACATTAGAATTGGAGCCACCACACTATTGAAAGTATCAATCTTCTGCTTTCCCTTTACCAAAACCCCCGGGGATACCCAATATTGAAATACACGAGGACAAGGGAATGTACACGAAAACCTCGCCGAAACAAAAACAATCGGACTTCAACTTCATTAGACCCGCATCTAGAATTGTCGTTGGGTCTGTTTCTTATTACTGCAACATTGTCTTGATGCCGACACCTCCAATCCAACAAAGCTCTGATCAACGATCGGCTTATCAGCATATCAACCCTTCAATGTTCCATTATCGCTCATCCTTTGCCCTTCCAATATGCAATTGTCGATCGCATCTAAGCCGTCGATCTGGACTCTAGATCCGAAAGTTGTGATTTAATCGCGTTTCGTTATCGCTATGTTCCAACTGCCCGATCTGATAACTCGTAAAGAGTTATGTCGATGCGATAAAGGTTGATCTAGACCGTTGATTATTCAATCCAATAGTCGTTGTGCATTCTCACTGCTTCCTCTTTAACTTAGTCCTGATTGCCTTTTTGAGGGATTTCTACGTTAAACACAGTTCTGCCACAATCTGGAAACATTCCGGTTAAGCACACCATCATTCCATTTATGCATGAACACACATATATAACAACAATCCATTAATTTTTGGATTGCCATCGATCCAACCGTGATCGATGGTCGATCAACCTACAACATGTGAACAATCTTATAAATGTTGGCTTTCAAGCTATTAACACATATACATATGGAATGCATACAATCGCGCAATCAACACAGAACACACATATATTATATTAACATAGCATAGTTACAATTACTAAGCCATTTCAGCCTTAGCACAGAGTCTCTCTCAACTACATTGGGAATACTCTCGAGGTTCCACTTTCTATCTATCACTCTCCCCTCTTACACTTGAACACGTAGGTTCATATATATAATAGAAGTGTTGGATCGGATCACGGAAGGATCCAATCAATCCTCCATAAAAAATCCCCAAAGCTCTCGTTACATGCATACATATGGCAGAATATATATTGATAAGTCTCCTCGAGACTTTTATCCATCTTTTTCCATTTTTAAATCAGTTTTAAAACATATTTTTCCTTGTTTTGCTCCTCTAGTCCACGTCCGCTTTCTTCTTCTGCTTTGGATTTCTTCCTTTATTTAAGGGTGTTGGATGCTCCTGCATCAGACTCCCGAGGCACAAAAATTTATGACCTCCTAGTCATATGCTTCTCCTTGTCCTTAGCAATTTTACCCACTGCATTCTTCAGTGGAACTGGCTTCATGGTCTTTTGTGAGATGCAACCAATACTTTGCAATAACAGTCTCCTTTTGCTACATGATAACTCACCAAGCCCTCCTCACTCGGTCTTTTGGCATCCTTCATGTTCTCTCCTCTGGAACCATATGAGCACACCTTGCTCTAGGTTTGCTGCAAATATTTTGACCTTCCGTCGCCATTCTTTGTGCGATAGTAAGACCATAACTCTCCATACTTTAACAACTGTACCTCTTGCTTCTTCTCTCTGGAATCCTTCTCCTTGCAGGAAAAATTTCCCGATCTGATACCAAATGACGAAAATGAGATTTTGGGGGTTAGTCAAAATCCATTTCCTTTAAATAATCGATTCTTAGGCCTGTGGGTTATGGCCCACTAAGGCTATCAGAAGTGTTTTAGGCTTTAAGGCTTTAACCATGGATTTACATTAGAATTGGAGAAACCACACTATCAGAAGTATTAATCTTCCACTTTCCCTTTACCAAAACCCTCGGGGACACCCAATATTGAAATACACGAGAACAAGGGAATGTACACGAAAATCTCGTCAGAACACACACAGTTAGACTTCAAATTCATTAGGCCCACATCTAGAATCCTCATCAAGTCTGTTTCTTATTCCTGCAACGATGTCCCGATGCCGACACCTCCGATCCAGGAGAGCTCCGATCACCAATCGGCTTATCGGTGATATAGCCATCAGCGTATCGACCCTTCATTGTTCCACTATGGCTCATCCCTTTCCTTTCCAATATGCAATCGAAAATCACATCTAAGCCGTCAATTTGGACTTCAGATCCGACAGTTGCGATTTAATTGCATTTCGCTATCACTATGTTCCAACTGCCCGATCCAATAACTCATAAAGAGATATGTCGATGCGATAAAGGTTGATCTGGACCTTTTATCATTTGATCCAACAGTCGTTGTGCATTCTCGCTCCTTCCTCTTTAACTTAGCCCTAATTTCCTTTTCCGGGGATTTCTACGTTAAACGCAGTTCTGCCATAGTCTGGAAACATTCTAATTAAGCACGCCATCATTCCATTTATGCATGAACATGCATATATAACAATAATCCATTAATTTGTGGATTGTCATCGATCCAAGTGTGATCGATGGTCGATCAACCTGCAACATTTTAACACTCTTATAAGCGTTGCCTTTCAAACCATTAACACATATACATATGGAATACATACAGTCGCGCAATCAACACAGAACACATATATTATATTAACACAACACAGTTACAATTTCTAAGGCATTTTAGCCTTAGCACAGAGTCTCTCTCAACTACATTGGGAATACTCTCGGGGTTCCACTTTCTATCTATCACTCTCCCCTCTTACACTTCAACTCGCAGGTTCATATATATAATAGAATTGTTGGATCGGATCACGGAAGGATCTGATCAATCCTCCAACAAAAAGCCCCAAAGCTTTCGTTACATGCATACATATGGTAGAATATATATTGATAAGTCTCCTCGAGACTTTTATCCATCTTTTTCCATCTTTAATCTATTTTAAAACAGATTTTTCCTTGTTTTCCTTCCCTATTCCACATCCGCTTTCTTTTTCCGCTTTGGATTCCTCCCTTTGTCTAAGGGTGCTGGATGCTCCTACAACACTCTGCCTGACTGCTTGTGATTCCTTAGCCATGCACTCATTTTTTGCTATCAAGAACTTCACACTCAAGCTCGTGGTTTTGGCATAAGCCTCTGTAGCATTGTCCAAGGCAGTTGGATGTCTTTGTACATCTGACATAATCACCCATTCTTCAAAGTACGTAGGTGATGCATGCTCATCCGGTGTGTGTGCTCTATGTCCTTGTACAACTCTGTTATGCATCTCATCAAAGGCTATTTTGTACACATCTGTTCCTGGATTATCCTCAAGGATAATGGTATCCCCTTGCTCTATCCTTAGAGCTAGTGAAGCCTATCGGGTGACCTCAATCGCTTTTGGCATGAGGTCGATGTCCTGATCCTATTATGGCTGCTTCATCTCCATATTCATATGTTCTACTATCGGTTCATCCTATGGAGCAAGTTCTTCTTCCTGCGACTACTCACCCTATTCCTCGTCTGTCGTTGGTTTAGAGTCGTCAAACTATATCAGCGTGATTTGTGTTGTCTGTGCACCTTGCATTTCCTCCTGTTCTTATTGTTGTTCATGATGCACTTCCTTCTCTCTTTTGTGCAACTCTTGTTCTTCTTTGAGCTTCTGATGTACTTCTTGCAACTTCCTCTTTGCTTCTTCAAATGTTTTCTTCTCCCTCTTTATTTTTGATATTCTCCTTACGCCTCTTTGCATCTATCTCCAAAGCTACTCTTTCCACAAGTGGGTCTTCCTTAAACTTGTAGCTTTTCTACGTCTCCATGCTTTTAGAACTCTTCCTCTTACCTTTGTCTTGCATAAGCTTGTTGCTTGATGTTGTTATTTTTTCTGCTCCCTATGGTGTTGTTGCCTTGAAAACTGTTGCCACTCTACTGCCATGCTGACAGGTTCATTGAGCCTAGAGGAGATATAACAATATCTCCATGGGTCTTCCTCTAGCCAATGACATGCCCTGTGGATCCAATAGTACACTCTCACATAGTGGTCCCTACATAAGCCATGTCGATCGTATGGATTGAAACTCTTAGTCCCGAACTTAAACTTCTTGAAGACTTCGACCTCGACATCCACTTCTTTCAAACTTTGGATCGCGTACAACCCAATTCATAAAGGAAGCATAGGCCATGGTGCCTTCTTCTTCATGTGTAATCCAGTTGATAACCATGTCGATTTGTGGTATGCAACCTCCTACATGACCAGCTTGTCCATCGAAAACCTTGGCAACACATTCAGAGCCTTCTCCACGTTGTACATCCTGATGAAGGTGTCATCAGGTGAGGCATACCAATCTACAATGTTCAGCAACGCCTCCATTGCTGCATGGGACATGCAAGGCAAATCTTGTTCAAAGATCATCGTGTACAAAGGGGCAATGAAGTGGTCAAATAGTCTAGCCATGACTCATCGGTAGATTCATTCTAAGAGCAACTTGCAATATACGTTCACAGCATTCTCTAAAGGTGTACATGCCTAATCTATGTCAGGAAACTGTTGACAAGCACATGCATTGAGCAGGTAGGAAAACATGAAGAATCTTGCTTGTTGATCCTTGGGCGAACTTCGGGTGCTAGATACATGCACTTTCAAGTGGAGAGCCAACATGTCGAACTAGTTGAGAGGTTTGCCTTCCTCTAACATAGCAACCCAACTCTACGGGAAAGGTCTTCGTACTCCCTTGGCCATACAACGGACATTTGAATATGAGTGTCTTCCTGTTGTATATCTGGTTGGGTGTCATCGCGAACTTTGTTGGCTCCCTTTCCCAACACTTCAAGGTGTCTCTTGTATTTGTGATGTTGTTGGGAATGTACAACAGTGCATCCATCCTGCTCATTGACAGTGGAAAATGGTACAACTGCTGATAATATTTCGTCCTTAAGGAAGCAAGCTCTACTCCACTGACACTGCTTAGTATCATCATCTCCGGAATAGTGTGTGAGACAATCTAGTGGATCACATATGTGCACGGGAATACAACATAGATGCATGCAACCTTGTACAATCTTGAAAAAAATGTAAACTTTGAAACGAGAACTATAAACTCAAAAGGGGAACTCTAGCAAAAAAAAACCCAAAAAAAACATGAAAAACGGTGCTAAAAACAAAAAGTGTTGATGCTGGAATAACAATTTTTCTTTCTAGGGTAAATTTTCAAGATGTTTTAAAAATGGTAGTGAAAATGATTTTTTTGTGTAAAAAACACCCTCAAAACGAAAAGTGTTGATGCTGGAATAACACTTTTTCTCTTGGGTAAATTTTCAACGTTTTGAATTAATGGCGTAAGAGATTTTATCATGACTTCGAAAAACATTAAAATTTCAAAAAAAATAATGAAAACATAAAATTAAAAATTAAAAACATGAAAAAATTAAATTAAAAAATAACAAAATGTAAATAAAAATATATATAAAAATAAAAACATAAATTGAAAAAAACAAAAAACAAAAAAAAAAAAACAAAAAACAAAAACAAAATCAAAATCAAAACAATACATACAAAAATATAAAAAAACCAAAAAAAAACAATTAATCTATAAAAGATAATGAATTAAAAAACTAAAAAATAATAATGAATAAAAAAAATGAAGAAATAAATAATTAAAAAACGATATTTTTCAAAACAAATGGTAAACAAACAAAAAATTATCTTCTAACACTTAAAAAATTGGAAAAACCTAAATTAAGTTAAAATTCTAAAATTTAAAAAAAAACATTATAAAAATTAATGAATTATATATATTAATATATATAGTAATTATATATATAATAAACAAACAAAACAAATTAAAGATACTAAAATTTAAGATTAATATTAAAAAAATTAAAGAACAAAAATATATCAATTTAAAAAAAAAGCCAAACTAAAATTTTAAAAAAATCATATTTTTTATTTTAAAATAAATAAAATTGCGGGCATTTTTTATTAAAAAAATAAACATTTATGATGATGATGATGATGATGGTTAACGTCCGTTGAGACCAAATAATGATCTATCGGACCTAAAAAGACAAATTATTTATTTTGATTTAAGATGTTATTCCTATGCTCAAAAAGCTTGGAGAGAAGCCTCCCGAGTTCACTATAATTTTGGCATTGTAAAAGGGTAGGAAGGTCATTATTGTAACAAAGGTTGTGAAATTGAGATCTAATGTGGTTGTATGCAGGGCACTTTAAGAGGAAGTGGTTTTCATCCTCGATGCTCCTATTCTCACACATATGGCAGATCCTTTCCATCCATGGCGTTTTAGGAACTACCGAGCAGCCAGTTTCACTATGGAGCTCATGAGAATTCGTTCTAATCTTTGCTATATTAATTTTCTTTTTAGAGCTAGTTAGAATAGAGAGATACTTTTGATTTTCAAGGGTGGGGTTGATGACCTCCTTATAATAACTTAATTTTCTTTTAGACGCTAAATCTTTCTCACACCACAATTTTTCTTTGAACTTAGAAATAACAATATCTTTAATGTTATTTATGTTTTGCAAAGCATCATTCTCATTGATCTCCCAAAAGTTTAACCAGGCCCTTGTGTCCTTATGCCATCCTCGGTTAAGCCTTAGGTGATTTTTGCTGGAATTTAAAGCTAGCTTAGGAAGTCTATGATTGTCTATGTTATTGAGCTTGTGCTTGTACATCAGAAACCTGAGCATAGCTAGGCTCTCAATAGAAGAAAGACCTGCTTCTATAAGAAGAATAGGATATGGTGTATTACTTTTAATTTTTAGGTTATAAGTTATAAAATGCTTCTGGATTTTCTCAATCCTCCTCCATGATTCTCTGGAGATGCTGCAGCCCCAAACTTC
>APFE030242884.1:0-19454 GCA_000404065.3 Pinus taeda
TTTGAAAAATAATAATAAATTAAATAAAACAAGAATGTTAGTGGTTTGACTTGGGTCATTAGGTCAAAATTAGCCGTTGGCAATATAGCCGTTGGAGTCTCTACACATCCTATTTAACAAGCGAAGCTGGATTGGTTATTCAACTTGTCCTGACGATGAACCACACTGGTTGGTTTGAAACGCGTCGACAAAAGATGGTTTATGTGATTTCGCCGAAAAATCTCTAAACATTGTTATGGATCACAGAAGTCTAAATTCCTTAACATCAGTATTGTCAACCCAATCAATGTGTTCCTAGATCGAACTAATCAGTTGTCGGTACAACGATATCAGAACTCTTCAACTTCTTGCTACGAAATATTGCCCTAGATTAGTCATCTTCTCTTTTTTATCACAAGCTTCTCTAGGTTTTCTGTCAAAATTAACATTGTATTCATCCAAGATCTTATAGCTCCCTCTTTCCAACCGAAGTAAGTGAACTTCTTGCCATCTAATCAACTTCTTTGATGCATATTTTAAACTGCTTTCTCCTTCTTCAATTACGTCTATTAGGATTCAAAGAAGTCGTGCTTTGTTGCGTTCTTTCAATTCTTCCATTTGTTAGTCAAGCTTAGATAGTTCTTGTCTTGACCTACAAGCTTTATTAGAAGAACATGAAATAACAAAAAGCAAAGTACAAAGACAATGGCATTAGTAGTAATTAAGAAGATGTAGAGTACTTATCTTTTGAAGAAGGTCAGCTCCCTCTTAATCTTGGACCTGTTCACCAATCTTGTTCCCACATTGGCATAAGGTCATTTCTGTTATCATCAAGGGTTAGATCTACTTATTACAGCGGAAACGATTAGATAGGATTTTTGTTTCGGGGGTTCTTCTTAGTCCAAACTTTCCTAGTATTTACAAACCCTAAATGCCAAAGTCTTCAAAGTCTAGCATTTTAGGAAATGCAAATTCTATAAGCATGCTATTGAGTTAGTCACAAAACCCTAGAAATGTTATTTACATGCTTTCAATGCAAGAGATTTCATTCCTTGATCATAAAGAACTAGCAAGGAAAGACTTCAAATGCTATCATAACAATGATCTCTAAAATATATCTACACAAACCCTTATTGTGATTCATTACTATCTTTCAAGAGATCATTATCTTAGCATTAGTACCTTTTGACATAGATCATTGATTTAACATAGTTTATACATAACTCTTTTAACTTTACCTATTCTCCATTATTGCCTTCGAGTATGGTACTATATTGTAACTTATTGAGCCTGCTTACACTAAAATGAAACATCCCATTCAATTCACCTCTACAACCAGGTCTTCATATGATCTTCACATTGATCTCAGTCCTCAGTCCTTCAAGCTTTCAAGATTCAATGTCAGATAGGTCGGCTTCAAGGTGTCTAGGAGTCTTGGTAGTGTGGTTGCTTCGCATACTAATGCTTCATAAGATTCAGATATCTTGTTACAGTTCTTCATAGAGTTTGCAAAGTTTCAGTCTCTACTTGTTTCAATTTCTACATCAAGGTGACTTATGTACATGTCACCAACTTTTCAGAAATTCGCATATAACCTAGTGCCCCATAAATGCATATAGAAAAGAAATTATGGACTTAACAATCATGAATGTCTTTCTTAATGTCATCATAGATGCTTTGGCTCTTAGAAGTATGTCGCGGCTCGCCACAGTGAATTTTGCAATCATAAATAGATAGTTTGCCATGTCATGGAGATATAGATGCCATGAGAAGCATGTTTTATCATAGGAAGATGTATCACTAGAACTCGCATCAGCATTGAGAAATATGTTGCAAGAATTTACATCGCTTTCTCTCTTTATGTATAGGAGGAGGTTTCGAAAGTATGGTTGCTTCATATCACAGAGATAGCCCTTATATCTTCATAATTAATTTTTATATAGCTGGAGTGGCGTCCTTTATTAAACTCGGATTCTTTGATGACTTAAGATTTTGGATGCCTTTAGATCTTGAATAAATTATAGATACCTTCCATGTTTTGTTTGGTTACTTTTCCACAAATTTGGATATTACATATGGTCTTATTTTGAAATGTCATAGAGATGCTCAAACTAATTACAAATTCGAATAGAGATGAGGTCACGCTATGGTATAGGTTTCAAATTTCTTTGCATTATAGTCCATCTTTCAAAAATATATATCTCAGCTCTTTAGCTCTTGTAATCCTTTAAATCATTGGATATCATTATATATGTTGCCAAAAGTGACTTGCATGAATCTAGAAGTGCCACAAGACCTGGTCCATGTTGGAGAAGTATAAATCCATAGATATGTATTGTAGATCAAGTAAGAATCATTCCAATAAGTTCTTGCTTCGAGCTTATTCACAATTGCTTGGATTGGCAGCAAGTTTGGGTGCCTTATACTGATCTCAGATGAGTGCCACAGTGAGCTCGGGTGTCATAGAGGAGTACACAGATTTCACATTGACCAAAAGATGATGACATAAGTGCTTCATAGGAGAAGGTGCCTTTGATTTAGGGTTACCACAGTTAACAACGACTTCAATATTCTTATTTCTATCCCTTAACTATCAGCGCAACATAGTGAGTAAACTCCAATCCTCATATCTGATGTACTTTAGGTCTCCTTTCATTATATACCTTGATTAAGGTATAAGGAGAAACTCATTATGGTCCCTTTTATTAAGGCACAAATCAAGGAACCTTTCTCTCTACTATTTTCAACACTGCCTCTTAGCGAGGAAGGTGCTTTTGGAAGAACCTCATCCAGTTGGATCTGTTTCCAACACTGCTAAGTTCTCCACTACTACAGCTGCTCCCTTTGAACTAGAAGATTTCCCAGTTTTCTTCTGCGGAACTTGATCTAAAGGCATGTTCTTTCCCACCATGCTCTATGAGTCCATCACATCAATCATAAGTGCCATGTACCCTGTGTACCTCTATGGCTGCTTCCTCTGGTTGGAAGTGATACTAGAATATTCAACTCTCTTATGATCTCCCTTAACCAAATCCTCTACCCACTTAGCTCGAACTCTCCGTATACTAGGAGTCTCTGACTGAGTGGCTACCTCCACTCACCCTAGGCCATGCTCCTCATCATCCTACTGGTCAGCCCAATTGCCAACTAGCTTATGGACTCAAACTGAGATACTGGCTGAGGCTCCAACTTGAGAGCTTTATCCTACTCTCGCTCAACTGTCACTTTTCCCTTCTGAGAACTTCCTGCCTTGCTGCTCAAGGTTGCACTTGTCTCAAACAAATCTGCCCACTAGTTGCTCTCTTGCTCGTCCAAGATCGTCAACTCTTAGGGTCTTCTGTGAGTTGTTCACGACTCTGTTTGTGAACTCCTAGGCTGCCCACTTTTGTCTTCCTCCGTTGCTACTGTAGAAAAGTCAAGGGCTTGGAGACTTCCCTCTTTTCACTGTAGAATTCCTTCTCTACAATTGTGAACTAGGGATTGCTCCCTTGGCTACCCTTTTATCCCTTCAAAGAACAAGCCCTTGAGCATTAAACTTTTGCCACTCCTAGCAAACCTATGCCCCATTATAAGTTTGCACTTAGGGCTCCCAAAGACACCTTCTTGATGCCCTGCACAAGATGTCCTCCAACCTTTGTCCAAACTAGACACCTCATCCACTAGTAAACATCAAATTCAAGAAGACAAAACATACCTTGTTTTCTTAGCCAACTGTTGCTCCTCTTGACCTCGGATTTTGTGCCCTTCTCTTCAATTCTTGGCCCTCTGTTAGGGTTTACTATAACTACAATTACAGCCCCACAAACTCAGCCATCTATGCCTCCAAATACTACAAATTAGCTTCCCCAACAATCCTCCCTTATTCGTTGTCCTTGCCTTTGTACAGTCCATTGTTTGGCCTTTTTGGTACTCAAAGAGACCACCTACAAAACTAGGCAACACTAGGGCATCCTCAGAAAATATTTGAACCTGTTTCTAGAGAAACTCTCCACCCAAAACCTGTGGCTACCCTTCCTCTATAGCTCCTCTTCTTCATTGGCCTTTAGCACACTTTTTTGCCCACTGTCCTAGCCTTTTGGCCTCCAAAAATGACACCTACAGCAGCGCAATTGTCGCAATTGTCATCCCAAAGACACATAAATATACGGACCTGTTCTTGAGGATTTGGCCCTCAAATGTGGCACAGAACTACCTCAAAAGATGTCTTCTCTGTGCTAGTTGTAACTCCACAAACTCGGCCTGTTGTCACAAGATTATTGGACCCAGAACAGTCCAATATCTCTCCTTCGCTAGGGCTCCTAATCTACAGTTGCCTCAAAGGTATCTTCTTTTGATGTTTTTGATCCTTGGATGTGTTACACTTGTGATGTGATGGTCTTTATTTTGATCCACGCTCTAATACCATGTAGAAAATCCACGAAACTTTTGATCTGCTTGAATGAACAAATTTGAAACTAGCTTGTAACCTAGGACACAAAAGTTTATCTACTTATTTTGCAGCGGAATAGGAACTGAAATAAATAAACAATCACATAGTTCAACAACACAATTTTTCTAGGGAACCCAACTGGGAAAACCCTCTGCTTGCTTGAGAATTTTATTGATATGAAATTTAGAGCAATGGATTGTTTACAATACAACTTTGTCTCAACAACAACCAATTTGATTTCTTTATTAGAACTAAGCTTGAAGCACCTACAAGTAGCCTTGATCTTGCTCCCTGAATTCTTGCACACTTCTAGAGACCTATTACTCTGCTCTAAAATCCCTATCTTCTAGCGCAATAGGTGCTCCTAGTAATAGGGATGTTCCCTATTTCCTAGCGCATTCCCTGCAAAAATTCATCTCCTTTAATAATTCACACAAGCTCCTCTAGGCAACTTTTCTCTCATAAACTCACACACAAACTAGTGCATACAATTATGATTACAATTGTACCTTCATTCCTCCTTTTAAAACAACTTGAATGGCTAAATCTGGCAAATTATATTTTAGGAAATTGATTTTGTGATGGATTGAGTTCACTGAGTTGAGCTAACTCAAGCAACTCGTCTCATCTTAAATTTTAGAACTTGAGATTCAATCACTTGTCCTTTTCGCAAATTAACTCGCACAAGAAGACAAGGAACTCATCCTTCCACTTTAGCACATTAGTTAACTACTTCATAACTCATCCTAACTTTTAGGAATGAATCCTAAATTATAGGAATTCATCCTAACTTATAGGGAACTCAAGCATCCTAAGGAGTAACTCATTCTGGTCCCTTTGATTAAGGCACAAATCAAGGAATCTTTCTTGCTACTATTTTCAACACCTTGGTTCACAGGGATGCTTGAGAAAGCTTGACCTTTCATTCTTCCATTGGGATCTATTTCTTTGATGATGCTTCTAAGAGTCATCAAATAAAGTCTTCTTTCTTTTCTTTGAGAGGGATAGATAACTATTGTAATAGTGTTCTCAAATGTAACTATTGCAAGTATGTTTAGAGAAGGAGTTAATTGTTGTAAGAGTGTCTTCAAATATGCCAACTGTTAGAAAATCAAAAGGACAGAAAGATTTTCTTATGTTGATAATTACTTGTGATATTATTAACTTTCTTTATGTTCTTCTTTTATCTTTTTCTCATCAATCAAAACATGAAAATCAACGACACCAGATGTAGGCACTCAGCCAAGGCTAAAACCCCACTCTAGAGAAAAACCCAGTCAAACTCTTCCACTAATCAAATTGAGATAGACCAAGGCTTTAGACCAAACCAAAAGACCTTCCTCCTCCACCAAGTCAGCCTTCCAAGATGATTCTGCAAACTTCAATAGTCTCCTCTTTTCTAGCAACTATAGCTCAGCAACAATCCAAAATTTCAGCCCATCTATTCCATAATTTCAACCCAACTACTCCAAAATTTCAACCCTCTTATAGCTTCATCTCCTTCACACGTGTGAGACAAAGAGAGAGAAATTTGCTTGATAAAGACTTCCTTCTCCTTCGCTAGGTTTTCCTCATTCTTCCTTGAATTTTGCACCCTTTTACTACTTCCAACTACTTCAAATCGAGCTTGAGTGAGTGTGCTCCAAATTAGATCGAGTTGTTGCCTTTATACAATGAATTTGTGAGGTTGAATTCCCTTGATGAGGCGAACTTGTCTGTGTTTGAGGCCAACTTGTTGGAGGAGGCCTCAATGACTTATTTCACACTAAAATAAATTTCTTTCTTGACTCAAGAAGCCCAAGAAGGGTCTATTACATAATGACAAAGACAAGGACTCTTGATATAAACCCTAGAAGCCTACAATGGAGGCTTTGACCTAAAATCATTGACCCAAGCATGAAACCCATGATTTAATAAGTCAATTTCTTTTATAATAAAAATTCCTTTTTCTTTCTTTTGACAAATAACATTACATCATGACTCAAATACAATTATGAAGAGCAACACTAGCTACATTTTCAACACTCCCTCTTAACTAGAAAGGTATTCATAATTACATATATATAGAGGTACATGGAAGATCTCAAAGTGACATACTCTATGAAGAGTCATAGCACATGCAGTGCTACAAATTAGATACCTAACCAGGGTAATCTAATCAGGTGGGGCTAAGGTGTACTCAAGCTTTAGCCATTCTAGGTATCATCAGGCTTTTAAGCTCTAACACCAACCCAGGGATCTATGTGCGTATCCAAGGTCAGAGCTCCAAGACCAACGCCACCCTCCCTACTTCGGAATCTAGACATTAACACATACATTGGCCAGATATCCTCCCAAGCATCTTGTTGCCACAAGATGCTTCATCTCTTCTAATCAACTTAACTAGATAAATATCCACCAATCCAAGCATGCTTCAAACGTTCAACCTTTTACGGAGAGATCTTGCACAATCACAACCCCAATCAGTGATAAACCTTCAAATATATATACAAGTAAACACAAACCTTCAGGGTCCTCAATCATTCTGATGCTACTTATATCATCATCAAGTTATCCAAATACAACTTGTCGGAAGCTTTCTTCTTTCATTTCTTCGAGAGCACCAAATACAGCCTCAAAACTTCTCAAGTCTTTTGTTTGCAACTTCATGAGCATCCATCTTGTAGTTCTTTCATTCAGTGTTCGATTTCATTCTTTCTTCAAGGTATTCATTATGACTATCATAATATGTCCTCCCTCTTAACTAGGGAGATATACCCTTTCTTATATCCAAGCTCCCTCTCAACTTAGGGAGATCAACAGCTTCCCTTCTTTTTTTCTTTTTTTTTAATATCAAAGTAACTTTATCCTTCCAAGGCTTCATTTCTTTATCATGGTATCAAGGTCATTTTAATCATCATCGTTCTTATAGCTTTCTTCATCATTATTATCATCTTCAGTTACGAACATCTTCAACATATTGAAGATTATGTACCTGCAAAACTTGAATAGCAAGTACAACCAAATATAAATATATAGAAGTGTGAAGTTAACTACATCAAAATTATGTCATTATAATGGAAGCATTAAAACATTCAAGCTTTTGACATCAAATACCTAAACCACATTAGGTTCATAATCAACAAGGGTTACATTTTACATATTATACTTCAATATGTTGCTAGGGTTTTGCCATAAACCCTAGACTCCATCTTTGAGACATAAAGCCTTAGATATCAGCAACTCAATCAAAATATCAAACCAATCATAGTATTATACATCTAAGGTTTCAACAATATGCTCTTAGAAATACATGTCAAATTCTACAAGGGTCTGTTACAAAACCAATACTAAATCATATCAATAATAGAAAACATTATACTTCGAGGGTTTCATTATCATGCCCTAGAATATCAATCACAACTAGGGTTTTGTTACAAACCCTAGATTTCAAAAACTAAATCGTGAATTTCAACAATCAAGTTAGCATATCAGCTTTTCATCTCTAGGGGTTTCATTGTTATTTCCTTATATCAATTTCTTTTAATGATGAAAACCCTAGAAGCAAACATCAAATTCCAAAATTAGATAACAATTTTGACCAGGCTAGGGTTTCGATCATACGGAAAAATATATACCTAGGTTTTCATTCCTAGGATCTTACTATAACTATTACAAGGGTTTTGTTAATAAAACCTAATTTACCAAACCCTAAAAATCTAGGGTTTCATTATATAACCTAGACATTAAAAGTAAACCCTAAAGGACTAGGGTTTTTACCATGACATTACCAAAACCCTAAACTTCAAAAGAATAAGATTTCATCATATGTCCTAGACTTTATTAACAAACCCTAAGAAGACTAGGGTTTCATACCCTTAGCATCAAGAGGCTAGGGTTTTACAATGACCCTTAAGGGTTAGGGTTTCACAAGAATGATCAAATGACAAGAGATAGTATAACGAGGGTAGATTCAATCTAATGATTAATCACCCTATCAAGATTTTTTATGATTCAAAACCCTAGAAATAAATATGCCATTAATGTAAAGCAAATTTCAAAAGAGAATGATCATACTTTTTTGTATGGAGAGAACCCTGTAAGAAAACTTGTAATCTAAGACATATCTTGAGTTGTTCTTTAACAAACCTTGTAGGACATTAATCCTTGAAGGGCTTCCCTTGCAACAGAACTACTTTCATGATTCAAGTCTTTCCTTTGAAGTCTCCTCCAAAACCTTTGTATATTTTGCAAGCTTTTCTAACCAAGGAAAATATAAAGAAAAGATTATGAGTATGTAGTACAAATAAATCTCAATATGAGGAGGAAACCAAACATGAAAGATGAAACAAAGAACAATATACCTATCTTTTGGTAAAATGGTGAAGGCTCCCTCTTAATCCAATCCTTTTGAGGGATACCTACAACTTATCAAAACAATTCAAAAAATTCTAAAGAGATATATTAGATCTACAGACTCTAGAAACGTAAAAGAAAAACATTACAAAACTTTAAAGTAGAAGGATACGCAAGGGAGAATATTCCTAAGAGGCTTTAGCAAATAAGCTTCAGATTCTTCAATCTTGTTTTTCTTGGATGGAGCTTCATCGGCAACATTTGCATGTTCTCTCTCTCTTCTTGTTTCTTGGATTTTCAAGACATTGACTTTTGTAGTGTCCTGTCTTATGACAATTGTAGCATGCAATATTTAATAGATCAACTTTCTTCTTTCGTCCTTTGAATTTCTTGTATCCTCCCTTCTTTTTGTGATGAGTAGAGTAAACATTTGTCTTCTTCATCCTCCTCCTCATTTCTTACTAAAGAGATGCGGGTTGCTTCTTGACTACATGCATTCCACATTTGTTCAAAGGTTGATGTATCCTTCCTACTATTAAACACTGATGCATAAGAGCTCCAAGATTTTGGTAGACCTAGTAGTGCGGCAATTATGAGTTCTTTCTCTAGTACAACTTCATCAATCGCTTGAAGTTCATCTCTTATTCTAGATATCCTTACAAAATATGATGACACAGTATCATCTTTTGTCATCTTTATCATTCTTGAGACTAGTTATCCGACCAATGATGGTAAATACCTCAAAGAGGGCTTCATACATTTCTTGTGCAGAGTCTAATATTGGATATATATATATATATATATATATATATGGGATTAGATTGTCCTTTACTCCATCTACTATCAGATTCATGGCCAAGATGTCATTTTCCCTGTACTTTTCCTTTCCTACATCGTCTGTCGGTTTCTTAACTTTTCCTTGAACAAAATCCAAAACTTTATGTATAGCAAGAATAACATTTATCCTCTTCTTCCATGCCCTGTAGTTGGAGGCTCCTTCTAGCTTGTTTTATGTCTTCATTGAGGTTGTCATAGTCTCTATAGATAACAGTTTTCTATTCTTATATGATCCTTTCTTCAATGATCTTCCTTTGTTCCTTCCTTCTTAACCCTTCTTTCAATAGACCTTCAAGCTGCCTTTTTCTTTCCTCCTTCACCTTAAGCTCTAATAATGTGTTAGAAAATCAAAAAGGCAGAAAGATTTTCTTACGTTGATAATTACTTATGATATTCTTGTATTCTTATTAACTTTCTTTATGTTCTTTTATCTTCTTTTCATCAAGCAATCATCAAATCAAAACATGAAGATCAACGACACCATATGTAGGCACTCAACTAGGGCTAAAACCCCTCTCTAGGGGAAAACCCAGTCAAACTCTTCCACTAATCAAATTTAGATAGACCAAGACCTTAGACCAAACCAAAAGACCTTCGTCCTCCACCAAGTCAGTCTTCCAAGATGATCCTGCAAACTTCAGTAGTCTCCTCTTTTCTAGTAGCTACAGCTCAGCAATAGTCCAAAATTTTGGCCAAGCTATTCCAAAATTTTGACCCTCCTACAGCTTCAACTCCTTTGCACGTGTGAGACAAAGAGCGAGAAAGTTCGACCTTTTTGCTTGATAAAGACTTCCTTCTCCTTCGCTAGGTTTTCCTCCTTCCTTGAATTTCACACCCTTTTACTGCTTCCAACTACTTCAATCGAACTTGAGTGAGTGTGCTACAAATGAGGTCGAGTTGTTGCCTTTATATGGTGAATCTATGAGGTTGAATTCCCTTGATGAGGCCGACTTGTCCTTCTTTAAGGCCGACTTGGTGGAGGAGGCCTAAATGACTTATTTCACACTAAAATAAATTCCTTTCTTGAGTCAAGAAGCCCAATAAGGATTTATTACATAATGAAAAAGACAAGGACCCCTGACATAAACCCTAGAAGCCTACAATGAAGGCTTTGACCTAAAATCATTGACCCAAGCATGAAACCCATTCTTCAATAAGTAGAGTTATTTTATAATAAAAAATTATTTTTCTTTCTTTTGACAAATAACATTACATCATGACTCAAATACAATTATGAAGACCGACACTACTTACATTTTTCAACACCAACAACATGTGATCTTTAGACTGCCTTCCTTTCACCTTAGCTCTGATACCATGTTGAAAAACCAAGATGCTAGTAGGTAATGTTTGATTTCTCTTAACTTGATAATTACTTATGAATGTTTGTTGGCTTCTTATTAAATTTATATTCTCTTCATTAAGCAATTACCAAAATATACAAAACATGAAGATCACAAAGAGACAAAGGACACAAGAGATTAGGCTCCAAGCTAGGGCAAAAACCCAAGAAATCCTCTTCTTATAGAATCAGATCAAAGTGAGATATCCAAGACCAAGACAACCACAAAGACCCAAGTCAACCCTCCTTCAAGCAATATCCAACAAGTCATAATCAACAAAAGTCAATGTTGGTCAAATCAAAAGAAAAGTGGTCATCTCCTTAAATTTCGGCCCTTGAAATTTTGAACTTGCAATAGCAATGAATTTACCTTAGGAAAACTCACACGTGTGAGCAAAGCTAGGGCAAAAATAGCTCGTCTTCTCTCTCCTTTTGATTGTCTTCTCCCTCCCTTGACTTTGTTGGTTTTTCTTATCTTGGCACAAAAATCGATGTGTATGAGTGAGTGTTGAATGAGGTCGAACTGTCTTGTCTAGGAGGTCGAAAAGCTGCCTCTTTAGGTCGACTTGTCCAGGGAGGGTCGACTTGGTATGTGGAGGACGTTTTGACTCTTTGACTAAAGATAAAATATTTTTTTCTTTTTCTTACAAGAATTCCAAATGGGACTTTGACTCATAACAAATTTTCTTTTTGACTCAATTGACCCTATAAGCATGAAGAACAAGCTTCAACTAAAAAAATAATAATAATGAATATAATAAATACATCAATAATACATTTAAATTACATTATGAAGACCAACACTAGTTATATTTCCAACAATCTCAAGTAGTTGTACAATATTCGATAGAATTGTAAAAATGTTTGCTTCATCAAGAACATGCTTGATAACAGATTCCCAAAGACTGAATGAAAAAACTGTGTCAACGAAAAATCAAATGCAATATCTAATTTTATGTTTTGTTTAAATAATTGTAGTACATGGTCACTCAGACTCAAACAAGGTCAAGATATGTGTCCAAAGGAGAGAAGTATGAGGAGCTTTCAAGATGATAAAGTTGTCTATGGCCAGTGATGTAATCCCAAGAGTCCAATATGTTGAGGATGCTAATAAGGCATGGAAAAAAATCATAGGCTTGGTATGAAAACTCATAACAATAGAATCTTGTGTTTGAATAACAAATCATACAAAAAAGCCCCAAGGGTTAGCTCAACTGGTCGAGTCCCCGTTGTTAAGTACCTTGCCGATCGGGAGGTCACAGGGTCAATTGTCCTTGACACCCTTGGGGTTAGGCCCTGCTAGTATGGCCGACGGGCTTTAAAAGATTCCCTTCGGGGTTGATCTGCCTAGATTTTTCCAAGGGAAAACAAATCATACGAAAAGCATTTGTAAGGGGGTAGATCCCTAGCCAATACCCTTGCTAACAACAGATTTACCCTTACAAATCTAAGTGTTAATCTCCAATAACTGTTCGTGGAGATCATTCAGGGTGAGCTCACTCATAGTTCACCATTCAACATCAACGAGTTCATGAGAATATTATGGGATGCATTGGTAAGTCGGTTCATTGACACAACTATTGGCAAATGTAACTATGCTCGGTCTTCATAATTGTTATTGTATATATATATATATATTGTAAAAGTGAAAAAGAGAAAAAGAAAATCATTTTTGAAGCATGGGTTTCATGCTCCTCTTACTTGTCAATTAGGTCAAGCATGTTCTTCATGCTCCTAGGGTTTATTGAGTCAATAATATCCTTTTCATATGTTTAAGACCCTTATAAGCATATTGTATCAAGAAAGAAATATTAAATTTGATTTTAAAGTGTCATTTTTGGACTCCCAAGACCAAGTCGGCCTAGAAAGAGGCATATTCGACCACACAATATGGGTATATATTGGAAGAGAATTCAACCTAATGAGTCACCAATTGATAGAAGTTCGATTTGCACCGTGAACAAAAGGAAAATCAAGTGTGAAGGAAAGGAATCAAAGGAAGAACCCAAGAGAAGAAGGAGAGACAAAAATTTGAACTACTTCAACTCACACACGCGAAATTTTTTAGGGTTTTTGGTGCAGTTGCAGGCTGAGTTGCGGACCTAATCAAGAGGGCTGAAACCTTGTCAAATTGTAGAAATAAAGAACTTTGACCTTCATTAACTTGGATAGACTTTGACTCTTTTGGAGAAGATACTTTCGAGAGTTGACTTGGTGCTTGGTGGAAGTCTTGGTTTTGTTCTTGGGTCTTGGTTGTCTCATTTTGATTTGGTTCTATAAGAAGAAGAAGAGTTTGACTGAGTTTTCTCCTAAGAGAGGGGTTTTGCCCTGACTGAGAGCCTACATACTATGTTCTATCGTCGTTGTGATCTTCATCTTCTTTATGGTTTGATAGTTGCTTGATGAAAAGAAGACAAAAGAAGATAATATAGTTAAAACTATCACAAGCTATTATCAAAATAAGAAAATAATTTATGCCTTTTGATTTTCTAACAACAACATCAATAGTTCATAAAGTGTTTTCCAAGCATGACACAAGGTTGCATAGCTTTGTTACTCAAGGATAGATATTTGGATAGGTATTGAATAGGTTTTTCATATATAGGTACAATTAGAGGATATATCAAAGATACATGTGGATAGATGATTTAGTGGAGCAGGTATGGGAGGTCAAAGGTCGCATGGCTTTGTTACTCAAGGATAGATATTTGGATAGGTATTAAACAGGTTATTCATATATAGGTACAATTAGAGGATATATCAAAGATACATGTGGATAGATGATTTAGTGGAGCAGGTATGGGAGGTCAAAGACCCCCAAAGGGTATGGTCAAGATTCACAAGCTTTAAATTTTCTTATTTCTTGGAAATCATCCTTTTCAAGATCTAATGCAGCTTTGGAGAGACGCGCATGGAGTTCCAATTTCAAGGCAAACATGAGAAGTTTTTAGCAACATCTACTTTTAGTGGTTTTTGACAGTGGTCTGATTAACAAGATAATTACATATTTGAGAACCCAATCTGAAGATTTGTCAATGGATTAAGCTTCAGTGGATTCCAAGGTGATTATATTTTTAGCAGTGCTATTTTTAGTAGGCGACTAGACTTTCGGGCACCCGAGATGGAGAGCAACATGAGTGTCCAATTTTAGGCCATTTTGAGCAATTTGAAATTTTAGTGACAAGTTGTGTTTTCGTATGATGGTCAAAAGTGTCTTTTCATGTAACCCTAGCAGAGGAGTGCTTGGCCGAGAAAAGCTCACATTGCCATTTTTAAAGTTTCTTCTTCCTAAAATTGGCCTAATTCATCATACTATTTTCAATCCTCATTTATTCCATAATTTTAGTTTTAATTTTAGGGGATTCTCTTCTTAGAAAAATCGTAGGGTCTATTTTAGGCATGAAAACAATACATTAAAAGAAGAAATTAGCCATATGTAAGTGCAATTTCTCTTATAGGTGGTTATTATGAAAGGAGAGTGATCTTTTGGAAGAGCAGTTTCTTTATATACAAGTTATTTTTCACTCAAAAAGTAGTACTATATTTGAAGATTACTATTCTTACTTCTCTTCTATTTTCTATCTTACCTATCCTTATCTACTACTATATATTGTACAAGCATGGAAAAAGAGGAATAGAATTATTTACTTGAGTTGCTAAGTACCAAATCTTGAGACCTTTTTCTTTTTTCTCCATTGTTTATTTTTTCTTGAGACAGTGAGGATGAGAGCTAGTATAGAGTGCATGTGATAGTGGAGTTTGATTTACCACATCATGATCATACCCATCTAGCGAAGTTGCATCGTCTCTTGGGAGTCCTTGTTATCTAGACTTGTCAAGGCTTTGTTCTGTTGAACTTCGTAGCTATGGTTGGTCTTCATAATTTATTTTAGCCCTCCAAAAACAAAAACAAAACTGATAAATATGAACTGTATGTCAAGTCGGCTTCAAAAGAAGGAAACTAAATTTTTGAAATTTAAATTATTTGTCTCCACAAAATCAAGTCAGCCAGCCTACTTGTCACACCTATTCAGGCTCATGAGATGATATATATGCTACTCGTCCTCCTCCTCAAATCACTAATTCGGATCACTCAAGCATCATATTTTTTGTTCATCTATGCGAAGGAGAAAGAAGAGAAACAATCCGAAGTTTGACCAAACCAGTCCAAGTGTTGACCAAGCATCTTATCTCTGTTTTGACCAGTGATGATAATATCGGCGAGATTTATCTCGCCGAATATCGGAAATATCGCCGAGAAAATATCGCGATATTTTTGGCTCCCGAAAATATCGCGATATTTCCGAGATATCGCCGATATCTCGGCAAAATATCACAATACGACATAAAATATCGCCGGGCGTGTTATGCCGCAGCTAGAAAAAGGGAAAATCGTTTTTTTCCTTCATTTCTGTTTGAGTGTTGGAGAAGGAAGGGGAAGAGTTTTGTGGTGGTTGTCAAGGAGGGTTTGAGGATCAAACAACGATTATCACCACCAACTAAGCTTTTTTTGTGGATCAAAGATTGAAGAACAGCGAGACAAACTTCATTTCTTCCATTAACGGGTATGTTCTTAAAAACCCCTACGTTAATGCTTTTTTCATAGATTTAGGGTTATGCTTGCTTGCCTCTTTGCCTACCAACATTTTGTTTCTTTGTTTTTTTCCATTTTATGATTTTCATGCCCATGAGCCAATGCAAAGGTTTTCTCCATATTTGGACAGCAAGCTTCATTTTTTTTTCAACTTTCTTATGCACTCTCTTATTGTCATTTTTCATTCACATTGCAAAATGCAAATAATGTAGTAATTTTTTTTAAATGAGGTGGTTATTACTTATTATTTTTTGTGTTGGGGGGTCTAATGCCAATTTTCTGTTTTTTTGTGCCCTGGGTTTGAATTAGTTCACTACAAATGTCAAATATGCCAAAAGCCTTGGACCCATTTTGGGAGTATGGGGAGGTTGTTGGTGGGGCAAATCGGGCATATATATCATGAAAATTGTGTGGAACCAAGATGTCAGGAGGGGTTACACGATTGAAATACCATCTGGCTAGACTCCCTGCACATGATGCAGATGTAATGCCTTGTATGGTTTCTAGTGCGGAGGTTATACAAAAAGCTCTTGAAGCAATTGCTAAACAAGACAGAAAGAAAGCTGCTAGGGAGAGGCCAATGGTCTCAGATAGATAGCTGCTAGTTTTATTTGTTTTGCAACTTTTGCTACATATAAGTTTATAACTCATGATGATGAAATACTTTTAAAGTTTTATATATGTGATGTTATTTTGTTTGAGTCCTTGATTTGACAATTATCAGGTATCAGCAAGTTATGTGATGTTATTTTGTTTGAGTCCTTGATTGGACAATTATCAAGTATCAACAGGATTTGGTATCGCCTTTGCAGTTTGATGTATCATTTCTATTTGACATCATATATATCAGTGTTTTCTTCATATGTATGTGCCAATGTGTTTAGTTCATGTTGTTATTGCTTTATGTGTTTAGAAATCTGAAAAAAAATGAATATATTATGCATTTTTTATGCTTGCCGATATTGCAGATAAGATGTTTTCTGGACCGTCACCGATATTTTGCCGATACTGATATTTTCAACATTGGTTTTGACTCTGTTTGACTTCACAAGTGTGGAGAAAGACCGAAATTTTTCTGAGCATTTCGTTTGATAGCAGACTGAATTTTCTGTGGAGGAGCAGGAGGCCAAAATTCAGCCTAGTTAACCAGAGTTTACACAAATTTCTAAGCAGAAGTTTGACTGGATTTTGTGGACAGTTTGATCAGGTTTGACCTAGGCCTTGTTGCTAGTCAGTTTGACTTTATTTTGACTGGAAAGATCAGATTGTATCACTTGCTGAATTGGATAATTTATCTAAGAAAAAGTTGTTGGGTTTTTCTCTAGAAGAGGGTTTCCCCAGGGTAAAACTTCTTGTGTCCTTGTGCATCATTGTTCTATTGTGATCTCTACTGTCCTACTGCATTTTATGGTTGAATTTCTGAAGTATAATTGCTTAATGATAATCTGGAAGTGCTAAGATAATATTCAATATCATTAAAAGTAAATATCAGTCTCAGGAATTGTGCTTGTATCTATTGCACTTGAAAAATCAACATGTTCATTGAGTACTCTTCGACAACTATTACATGTGTTTTGTGGGTAAGACTTCTATGTTTCTTATACTTTGATATGCTTTCTATCTCGATTTCACTTGAGTCGTAGGATTTGGATTGCTGCCCTATTCACTTTCTTCTTCTTTCCATCTTTTTTGAATCCATTAAACGCATTGGTTCAGTGATAAGTAGTATTTAATTCTCATATTAAAGCGAAGCTATCATATCTACATCAAAAATTGTGCATCTTACGCAATTTAGGCATATACTAAGGCAATTCTATATCACTTTAATTCATTCTTTTCTTAAATTACAGGAAGATTAGCTCGTTGTAATTTCATTTTTAACACAGAAATAGAGAGAAACTTCAACGTTTGTTAGTCTAAAAATGCGATGGGTTGCATGCCCAACACTAAGATAAAGTCTCACATCGTTTTCTTTGTTTTCAGTTATTAGGACATGTTTTGCTTGCTGTTTTTTCATATTTATTAACAGAATTATTCAGGACAGAAAGCTTTTATTTCGATTTAAGTGTGCTGATCATTTTTTTAATTGTTAATTGACTCCTAAAGTCACTAGGGATTTCCCCCTAAGGTTAGCAAGCACTAACCCAAAGTGCAAGAAAAGAGTATGTGGTGAGAGTGTACTATTTCTAGTTACCTTGGAACTGGACAGTTTCAAGTACTAAAACATTTTGGTGTCCTTGCTAAGGAGCAAACCAAGCTTATTGGGTATTTGTAGCATTAGGATACTATGACATTGCTGAAATTTTATTATTAGAAAGTTTGTGCTCAACCAATGACTCCATTGGATTCAGGAGTTGTTTGACAATTATTGTTGTATATGACTCCATTGTATTCAGGATCCAGTTTGTTTGACGTTATTGTTGTATATGGACCATACATATTAAGGGGTCATATTACTTGGATTGTTTGCACTATCAATAGAGGAAAGACGGACTAAAGATAATCAAAGGTTTCTTCCATTAAGCTTTGATGCCATATATGGATATCCTAATCCTCTTCTCAGTGATGAAAGAAAGTGGCAGAATTACGTTCCATGTTATGAAAGTTTGCAGGGCTAATCAGTTAATTGACATCTCAAACATTTTGATGGGTTTGTTGACCATTTTGATGTGAGACATGATGATGTGTTGATTTAGTGGTTCGCAAATGTCCTTGGCTATAACTTATCTCCAGTTTCTATTATATCTTTATTAGAACTGTAAATATAGTTCATACACAGGTTCGAGGACCCTAATGAAGATGATGTTGTTTCTCAAGATTATGTCGATTCTATTGATTATTCTTCAAGGAAGGATGATTGATTATGTTGTCTCTACAAATTAAGGGGATTCTCAATGCATAGAAGAGGAACCATGTAAGAAAGTATCCGAAGTTGAGGAGAATCATTCAAACAAAGAGCATGATAATAGAGCAACCTTGCCCTTTGATCCTATGGAAGAAATGATATGTAAAAGTATTTTTGGTATGTTTTCCTCCACTCCTTTGTTCATTGAGGATGATGAGGAATCAAAAGACGTTGTTGAAAATGTTATGGAGGACTCTAAGCCTAAGGAACATATGATCCTTGCTTCAAATAGTATATCTGATTCAAATCTAGAAGATTTTAATGAAATCACTGAGCTTAGTAGAGATGTTTTTATTATTCTAATTCTATTGAAAGAGCAATAGAGGGGAAAGAAGAAAAGGTGCAACTAGTTAAATTGGAGGACTAGAATTGACTAAAGGATCCACTGCTTGTTTCTATGATGTTACCAACTCAAGTAGAACCAGATGTAGAGATCTATGACGAAGAATCTTATGATTGTGAGGATTATGAGAAATTTACCCACTTTACATTTATGATTGTTGGTAGCATTGTAGGGATCCTATCTTTGACACTAGGCATGAGGAGGAATTAAGTTACCATCCTAATTTGTTGACTCTTCCTAGTGTACAAGGCAAATTTAGAGAGGAGCAAGGAATTGATAATTATGACTTTGATCAGCATGAGATTTATTTTCTCGTTTATATAGATGAATCGGTTCAAGATGAACACCTTACTGAGATATTAATACAAAAAGAACATCTATTGGTTCAAACAAAAGATTATTTTCCTCACCATATGGCAATGATCTAGCAGCTCACCTTTGTTCTTCAGTATTGCTTAGGTATTAGATATATTATGATCCGGTTGAACCAAGGATGCTAAAGCTATTTTTAGGAAGTTGTGCAAAAAAGCTTTAGATTTTCTACTTTATTCTTATTCGCTAGTGAACAATCACATTCTGGATGTTGACTAGCAAAGGAACTTGGTTGTTTGACAATCCAGTATGTGAATATTTATTTCCATCTCAATAGAGTTTATGGTTGGCTTCACTAGAGATATGACTATGTTGATC
>APFE030242887.1:4730-30134 GCA_000404065.3 Pinus taeda
TTTATTTCCATTACTGTTTGTAAGCATATTTTAGTATTTTACATTAATGAAATGAAGTATTATTTCCATTGCATATCTGTGTTTATGGTTATCTCTGTAATTTGTTGCATTCCTGTTTAAATCCGGATCAAATATTATCTCACGACAAATGGATTCGCTAGATTTAGGAACATGATATATGTGCCAGATAACAGTGAGCACAAGAAGGTGATCTTGAGGTATTTTCATGCAAAACCATATTCAAGTCACCCAAGCTATCAAAAGACTCTGACAACAATGAATAAATTCTATTATTGGCTGAGTTTGAAGAAGGATGTAGCAGATTTTGTGGCTAGGTGTTTGAATTGTTAGCAGGTGAAGGCTGAGCCAGGTGGACTACTACAACCGATTACGATTCTAGAATGGAAATGGGAGGTCATTTCCATGGAATTCATCACAGGATTTCTAAGGACAGTGAGACAACATGATTCCATCATGGTTGTTGTGGACAGGTTGACAAAGGTTGCGCACTTCATTCTAGTGAAGACTACATATTCAAATAGTGATGTGGCACATGTGTTCATTAGAGATGTGGTCAGATTGCATGGTGTTCCAAAGAAGACTGTGTCAAATAAAGATGAAAATTTCACTTTCAAGTTTTGGAAGGAGTTGTTTGTAGGATTGGACATCGAGTTGGTCTTCAGTACAATGTATCATCCGTAGACAGATGGACAGACTGAGAGGGTCAACAAGGTGTTGGAGTAAATGTTGGGGATGTATGTGATGCATCAACAACAAAAGTGGGAAGAATATCTTCCACTGGTAGAGTTCACTTACAACAATGGGTATCAAGAATCTTTGAAGATGAGTCTATTTGAGGCATTATATGGGTGGAGTTGTAATACTCTCATCAATTGGAGTAATCTAATTAACAGAGTGTTGATTGGACTAGACATTTTGGCGAAAATGGAACATGAAATGTAGGTAATCAAGAAGAATTTGAAAGCAACACAAGATAGGAAAAAAAGTTATGTAGATCAAAATAGGTTGTTCAAGGAGTCCGAGTTGGGGAATAGGCGTACTTGCGCATGAAACCGAGGAAGAACTCATTGTGGATTGGATCATGTGCCAAGCTAGCACCTCGGTTTTGTTGACCTTTTAGGATTATTGAGAGGATTGGGCCAGTAGCCTATCGACTTGCACTGCCTCTGACATTGAAAGTCCATGATGTTTTCCATATGTCATTGCTTAAGAAGTATGTTAAAGATGTTGATCATGTGATTGACTCGTTCGTATTGAAGGTGGAGCCATATGGAGAATTCCATCCAGAACCACAATGTATATTGTAGAGAAAGGTGCTCATGCTCCATAATCGAGTAATCGAGCAGGTTAAAGTGCAATGGAAGAACTTTGGGCCTGATGAAGCTACATGGGAGATGGCAGATCATATGCAGGCTCTGTATCCTTCATTGTTTACTGGTTGAGGCAAGGAAATTTTGGTATGATGTTTGGTATATGTTTTGTCATATGTTTTGGTGTGATGTTTTGATATATGTACATATGTATATGGATGTAAATACCGCCATGAGCTATGTTATAAAGCTCCAATAAGCGATATGGGTGTCATGTCATTATAATTGTCATGTTGTTATGTTGTCATGTTGGTTTGCTTTTTAGCAAGGTGATTATTGTAAATATTGCATCGAGCTATGTTATTAAGCTCCATGGGAAGTATATTTGCTTTTAAACAGTTTTGATGAGGTATAGGTGTCACTGAACGCCGAGGACAATGTCGCCCAAGGGGGAGGGTTCTATAATAGCCCCGGTGAAAATTCCATGTAATAAAAGTTAATAAAGGAAAAATAATAACCACAGTTGATGGGACACTTATTCCAAGTTGAATGTTGGGCAAGACATCCTAGCCTGGGTGTTCATTGGTTTATTATGGCTAAGGAAATTGGTAAAGGCAATGGCTAAGGCTTTGGAAAGGAAAAATGGAATTTTTGGCACATTTATTTATGAACATAATGGAAATTAGGAGTAAAGGAAGGTGAAATGTCACAGGTTGCATGTGAGGAGGAAAATAAAGAAAAATAAAGGAAAATGAAGAAAATAGAGGTCTAATGGATAAAAAGGCTTCTGAGGATCAGTTCGTACCTTTTATTAGTTCAGTTTTGGAGCTCACTCATTATTCTCTCTCTCTCTCTCTCACTCTTGGACACTTAGATTTTTCTTGGAGCAATTTGGCATGGATCAAGAAAGACAAAAGAGGCAAGAGGAAGGAAAGAGCAGGCAAGGAAGAGCGGGATCAAGAAACTACAACAAGATTCTTTGCAGGTACTGATTTGTATGTGTGTTCTCCTTGTTACATTTGGCATGCATGATATTGCATGTGGTTCTTTGTTGTTATGGCACAGGTTTTTCTAGGTGTGACATTTTTTTCAGCCTAGCCATGGTGTGATGGGGTTCTCATGTTTTGGTTGAGCTATATTACTGAATGAATTCAAAGCTAAGTGAGGTGGACCTCTGAATGAAAGAACACATGACCCAGTAATTCTTGAACTGTACTTTGGATTGCGGTAAATGCACTCGCTTAGTGAACCCTGAACTAGACTATGGTTGTGGTAAAGCCAGGTATTGTGTGCCTCAGTGGGAATATGAACCCTTGTCTGGTTAATGGTAGGATATAAAGTAAAGCCTAGAGGTGGTTGCCCTTGATTAGGCCTAGGAATCCTTGTCAGTGAATGACTGGATTTATGGTAAACCCTAATGGGTGGAGTCTTGGTTTAGGGCCTAGTGATCCCTGGATCAGACCATGGATTGCGGTAAAGCCTGAGAGACAAGGAGACATAAAAATTCCTCACGGTGTAGGTGGAGAAATATGGTGGCATCCATGTTTGTTTTGGCCTAGTGATTCAGTGAAGATCATGGTAAAGCCTGTTATTACATGTTTATTGTTTGGCCTAGTGATCCGAGATGGAATACAGTAAAGCATGGTTTTTTTTGATGAGGGTGAGGTGGTTTAGTATTGGTATGGCTTGGTTGGTTCTTTTGGTTTGAGCCCCACATTCATGCTTGGAATATGGCACAGGGGTGAATGGATGAAGAGAGAATTGGCTCATCCATTCTATAGTCGGGTGGAATGTGGTAGTCCCATCTTGGTTTGGCTTTTGCATTCATTAATAAGAGGTTATTTCCTTGACATATAATACCGGTCTATATGTGGATTCTATAGTTGATGTGTCCTTGATATTTTTGTTGTTATTAAGTTGGTTATAAGCATGTATTATGATAGTGATGATGTATGGCTCTCCTCATGTTTTGAACTGTAAATGAATGAATAATGTACCTATTAACTAATAGATGATAATGCAACTAATGATATAAGGGAACAATGCTTCTTAGTGATTCTCAGATAAGTATGAGACCCCTATGCTCAAATATTCTGTTTATACCTGTGGATTACATATTTGTGACATGTTTGACGAAATTCTTGTCATGGCTAGTAGGGGTCCACTCTAGACCTGTTATTATTTTTGTAAATGCATCATTTTTATGTTGTGTAAATTCGTTTCCGAAAGTTTTAGTGAATCCTGGGCAGTGACCTGGGCTATGAGCCTGAAAATGTGGCACAAATTGCAGAATCAAAGGCAGAGGTTTGAGGAGAAAAATCCCAGATGCATACATACCCATGTTTTGGGAGTGTCTAGAGCCTCCTAGACACATGCTTTTCCATATCAAGGGAGCTTCTAGGGGTTTAGTTTTCTAAAACTTTAGTTGGTTTTAGGGAGTTCTCTTGGGTTGGCTCCTGGGAGTTCTGTCGCTGATATGGAACATTTGTGTGGTATGTTTTCGTCGATTCTTCTTCCTTAAGGTCAACTAGGAGGTTGGATCCCATTATAGTGGCCTCTCATCGCATATTTTTTCTGGTTGGATGGTTACTTGGGTAGATGTGGGGTGAGAGTGTTAAATAGAATTATCACCAATTTCTACGTTATTTTTTATAGTGTCCATTTTAAATATGAAGTGGTGTTCAGTGTGAATGTTGAACAACAATGGTGTTGATATATAAGTAGTGTTGGGATTGTTGGTATATATATATGAATGATGTAAATTAAAATTATTTTATTATAGATATTAATATTGATTTATATTTTTACTTTTTAATTGCATTCATTAACATGGAGTTGGAATTTTCAAAGCCTATAATTATTTAACATGGAGGTGGAATTTTCAAAACCTATAATTATTTTATTTGATCAATTATATATGGTTGATAAGATTTGCTTAGTTGGTTTTTAGAAAATAGATTATATATGTGTTATTAGTCCCTACTTCTGAAAAGGCATGGGCTATAGTAATTAGAATGGTGCCTTGCGATATTAGTTTGACCTGGTTAAAATCATGAATAACGAAAAGATTTTAGGCTAGCAATATATTTTCATAGAAAAATCACTTTCACCATCTTATTTGGCCTCTTCCCAAGGTAGGGAGGCCACAACCATACGCTATATTCGTTTATTTCCTTCGCATTTTGAATTAGGAAACTAATGCTACCAATAGTTCAAGGGATTAAATATGATGCAAATGAGTTCAAGGTGTTAAATATGATGTAAATGAGGTGACCTCCCTTCATAAGGTTGTTTGTGGATATTTGGCACCACTTGACAATACACCGCTAGCAGTACACCACTTGACCACCCTCTTGGCACCGCTTGCAAAGTATGCATGTATTAGCATCGCCCCCTCACATGAAGGGAAAAGATGGGGAGAGCATATTGCTTACCTCCAATGGCGGAAAAGCTTCTGCTCCTCCTCCTTGCAATTAGCTTTGCTCCCTTCAATATATTCAAAATAGATGTATCTTCAGCGGTACCAGAACAGCATGAATGGGAAAGACGTGAATTCCACTGGTTTACTACAAATTGTGGGCAACCTTATGAAGTGCATCCACTCTAGAAGGAATCAAACCAAAAAAAATAAAATTGATTGGTAAGCATAAACTCACCATAAACTGTTATAAACTTTGAGTGCAAGAAAAATGTTGCCCATGCATATTTATTTTGTGTGCATCATCTTCATTTGAGTTATTATAATCAATATTTATTTCTATGTGCATCTATTATAATCAAAATTAGGGTGTGAAGGAAAGTAGTGACTGCCATTAGTTGCACTATCAGGAGTCAGGTACGCTGGAGCTACTCCCTTGCTACCACTGATTATGGGTGGGTGAGCCTACTTATGAATTATCTTACTGGTGTTGAAGTGTGGAATCATCAAAATATTAACAGGTGATGCTTCCAATTATAAAATCATTGTGGCGAAGAGTTGGAAACATTAACTGAATTGAAAATAGTTGTTTTCTCACACCTTTTCCAATTCCTCCTCGTTCGAGCTTTCCATTTCTATAAATAATGTACAATAGTAGTTGTGCAGCTCTCAAGCCGAAGCTGATTCCATTAAGGATCTGCAGGTTGCAAATAACATTTGTTCGAATCATTTACATCATATATATTCTATCTGAATCAAATATTGATAAAAGAAAATCTTGAGCAATAACCCCAACAAATACAAATCATTTACATCATATATATTCTATCTGAATTAAATATTGATAAAAAAACCTTGAATAGTAACCCCAACAAATACGTCACCCTCTAGCACTACCCACAGTGTACAGACTCCATCGTTTTCTTGAGATTTTCTGTTTTTGGTAGTGCTGAATTCTCAAACCCTATCTCCAAACGGTTGGCACGAACTTCATTATCTTTCTTAGGTGATCCAGGTGGCTCGAGACACATGCAGAAGTCCAAGAGGGATCAGAAATGGTCAAAATTCAAAGTGTTCAAATTTCAAAAAACTCAGTGTCAGATCAAAGTGATCGTCACCCTAATTCCAATGGTGTGAACAACACTCAAATATGAGCTCGTATAGGGTCAGTCAAAGTTTAGGGTTGACTTGACCAACTGGCAGGGTTAATGGACCTACAAATTGCACCGACATCGATCACCAGAATCCGGCCATCGGGCGGGCGAAATTGTGGCCTACTTAATTTGGCTAATAACCCTTATTTTCGGCAAATTCAAAAAGGTCTATTTTGGTTAAAAAAAAAAAAAATTAAAAAATAAGGGGTGGGGCCATACCCCCCGCCACACCGGTTGCAATGGTGGTATTATATATATATATTTAAAAATAAACCAAAGTTGGTTGGCAGGCCACGAACCTCGCCAACCGCTCCACACCAACTTGCCAAAATGTGATTTGAACACAGGACCTACAAGGTAGGCATAATGCTTTATCTTAGGAGGAGATAACCACTATGCTAAGTGGTTGGTTCTTGTTAAATTTGCCCACACATTTATATAAGAACACATGTTTTCCATTCAATGAGGGGGGAGAGCATGACAGAACGAAGTACGACCAAATAGAACTCAACGCGGAACCCTGAGCTTATGGAATCATGACCAAGGCATAACCGTGATTTGTAGTGCCGAGGCGGAACTATGCTGACATGCTTTTGAAGGCCAAATCTTTGCAGAGAATCTCAAGATATCTGAAAGATTCCTTGGGAGGTAAACTTTCACTTTATCAGAATGATATGAAGTTTAGAATCATTTTAACCAGAATTTCACAGGGAATATGATGGTGAAATCAGATTCTCCATCTGAGCAAAAGAATTGTAGGTGCCCAATAAAACAAAATCTTTGAAGAATCTTGAGAGAATACTCTAGATTCCTTGGAGGCTGAAATTTGCCAGAGTCAGAATGCAACCAACTTTATGCTCAAAAGTATCAGAATCTCACAAGGATCCTGATGGTGAGATCATATTTGTGATCTGTGTTGCAGATCTCCAGTCAGCCTAGAGAAGGGAATCTTTGGAGAATCATGGGGAATCTAAAAGATTCCTACAAGCCCAAATTTTGACAGTGACAGAATTTGACAAATTGACAGTCGATTTTATACCTCTCGATCCCAAAATTCAGTGGTGCAGTCAAGTTTTGCAGCTGATCCTTCCATTTTGCGGCCAACGTCAGAGCTGAAGGTACATGAATCAGTCATGTCATGTTTTCCTTCATAATTGTTGAGATGATATCTTATGTTTTGAGATCCCTGTTTGATGTTATATTGTGGGATCGATTTTGCCACATTATGTGAGATATATTTATATTTTCATGCTATGTATTTTTGTTGAGAACCCTATGTAACTATGTTGAAGGGACGTTCATTGCCACCTTCTCTGAGATCATTTTAGTTTGTCATGTTGAGAGGAAGCCTTCTTGAGTGAGAATTCCTGTAAGTGGAATGTCTCGTGGAGAGACAAACCACTCTTGTTTGAGGGCATATGACCTTGTTATGACAAATTGTTGTGCATATACATCATCATCATTTCTAGCATTATACGAATCGACCAACACCACCTTAACACTAGGCTCGGAGACGTAGTCCACACTAGACGAAATTTGTTATCAAATGTGTTGTGTTCATGATTTGTTGATCGTTGTCATGTTTCCTCTTGTTTAAGTATGCACATGTGGTTCTTTATGATCTTTAAAATGCAATTCTAACAACATCACAAAAGTAAAAGGCCTTGGATGATTCCAATAGCTGAAGGAACCTAGATCAAGTTTGGTATCAGAGTGGTCTTCTCATTGATGTGAATTGCGAGTGTGAGCAATTGAATGTGCAACAATGGAGGATGGTAAAGAAATTTATGAGGCCTTCCTAAGGATGTCCAAAATGATGGACATATTGTATGAAGCTTATGAGAAGAAAGAAAGAACAGAGAACGATGCTCCACCCACACCTTCCAGTGTGCATTCATCATCTTCTCATCATTCGAATGATGAGATCAACTAGAGTCTTCAAGTAGATAACACTAAATTGAAGATGCTTCTACGAGAAGAGAAAGAGGAGAAGCATCGATTGCAATTTCAGTTGCAAGTCGCAGAGGAAGCCTTGGAAGAATTGAAGCGAAACGATCGAAGCCTTTAAGCAAATGATGCTGAATTAAGGAAGCTTCTACAAGAAGAGAAAGAGGAGAAGTAGGGATTGCAACTTCAGCTACAAGCCACGACATATTCCTTGGAGGAGTTGAAGCGCAGTGAAGGCTTAGAAAATCCATCATCACTTATTTTGAAATTGACATCTGAGGTAAACAATTATGATCATTCTTTAGTATCATCTTCACATGATATTATTTCTGTTGGAAATGTGGAGATACCCATTAGAGGAACTGGCATGAGACTCCTTACCAAGATGGGGTACAAAGTAGGAGGACTTGGTGTTAATGGCCAAGGCATGATTCAACCATTAGAGGTTGTGCAGAGACCTCGATTTGCAGGCTTGGGATACACCGAAGGAGAATGATCAAAGGTATCAGATGCTTCCAAGACATTGTTGAAATCATCGAGGAAAGAGAATAATGGGAACACATTACCATCATCAAATGACAGTACACATTGCAGAGAAAGAGTTGAGGCAAGCTATTATCGCCATAATTTCTCTAGAGACAACCAGGAGAGGTATAAATAGTCTCAATATTCCAACATTCATTTTGATTACAGGCATATTAATGATTAACATAAATCTTTGCATCAAAAAACTTGTAGTTTTTTTGGTCTACATAACCATGAGATTGTTGAGTGTTGGAAGTGAATGACATCACGAAAGAGGATGAGGCATAAAATGACTTCGCCACAACAGGAGAAGAAGCATGTTAAGTGGATCTAGAGGAAGGAGAATAATTGCAGTCATTGCAACGGAGGTGGTCATCAGAGAGCCACATGTTGGAGGCTCCATCCAGAGCAACGTCTGAAGAACAAAGCGCCTATGCAGAAACCAGTTGAAAGAGTTGATCGACAAGTGAATCTCCCATAGGGGGATGAACCATTCACTTTGATAAGTGAGATGGTTTTTCTAGATATGTTATCTTATCATGGTTGTATTTTTTTAAATCATTTTTTGCACTTTACATAGTAAAAGTGATGATGTGTTTTCCATCACTTGTTGAAGCAACAATGATGTTTTGGAATTGTATTGATAGCAAGGGTATTGTTTCCATTTTGATGTACACTTGACCACAAAGTATGTGTTATAAACTCGTGGAAAATATGGGATGCTTGGGTCATTAGTTGGTCATGTTGATCAGCATGTAATTTGAAAAAAAATGTGCTACAGATTTGCAGAGGATGCATGTGTCGGCTCATCGCTTATGGCTCTGAAGAACAAAGGTGAAGGAGAAGGAAGGGTGACCTATTAAGACACTTGTGGTGCGAACGATGTATAAAGTTGCAAATTATTTTCATGCTTTTGGAGGACTAAAAGCTCCTTAGTAGGGAGGATTAATCCAAGTCGCTCCAGACACATGCAAAAGTCCAAGAGGGCTAAAAAATGGTCAAAATTCAAAGTGTTCAAATTTCAACAAACTCAACATCAGATCAAAGTGCTCGTTGCCCTAATTCCAACGGTGCAAACAACACTCAAATTTGAGCTCGTATGGAGAAAATAGGGCCAATCAAAGTTCAAGGTTGACTTGGCCAAGTGGTAGGGTTAATGGACCTACAAATTGCACCGATAGTGGTCGTTGGAATCTAGCCCCCGGGAAGGAGAAATTGTGGCCTACTTACTTTTCCTAATAACCCTTATTTTCGGAAAATTCAAAAAGGTATATTTTGTTTAAAAAAAATAAAAATGATTAAAAAATAGGGGGTGGGCCATAAGCCCTGCCATAATGGTGGTATTATACATATATTTAAAAATAAACCAAAGTTGGTTGACAGATCACCATCCATGCCAATCGTTCCACACCAACTTGCCAAAATGAGATTTGAACACATGACCTACAAGGTGGGCCTAATGCCTTATCTTAGGAGGAGATAACCACAGTGCCAAGTGGTTGGTTCTTATTAAATTCACCCACACGTTTATAAAAGAATGCATGTTTGTCATTCAATGAGGGGGGGGAGCATCGCGGAACGGAGAGCGACCAAACAGAACTTAACGCAGAACCCTGAGCTTATGGAACCATGACCAAGGAAGAACTGTGATTTGCAGTGCCAAGGTGGAACTATGCCAACACGCTTTTCGAGGTAGAATATTTGCAAAGAATCTCAAGATCCCTAAAAGATTCTCTGGGAAGTAAAATTTCACTTTATTAGAATGATATGAAGTTTATAGTCATTTTAACCAGAATTTCATAGGGAACACAATGGTGAAATCATATTCTCCATTTGAGTAGTAGAATTGTAGGTGCCCAATAGAACAAAATCTTTGAAGAATCTTGAGAGAATCTTCTAGATTCCTTGGAGGCTGAAATTCGCCAGAGTCATAATGCACCCAACTTTATGCTCAAAAGTATCATAATATCGCAAGGATCCTAATGGCGGGATCAAATTTGTAATTTGAGTTGCAAATCTTTAGTCAGCCCAAAGAAGGGAATCTTTGGATAATCATGAGGAATCTAAAAGATTCCTACAGGCCCAGATTTTGACGGTGTCAAAATTCGACAAATGGATAGTCCATTTTACACCTCTCAACGAAAGAAATTCTGTGGTATAGTCAGTTTTTGCAGCTGAGCCTTCCAATTTTTAGCCAACTTCAGAGGTGAAGGTACATGAGTTAATCATGTCATGTTTTCCTTCATAAAAGCTGAGATGATGTATTATGTTTTGAGATCCCTGTTTGATGTTATGTTATGGGATCGATTTTGCCACATTATGTGAGATGTATTTAGCTTGTCATGCTATGTATTTTTGTTGATATCCCTATGTAACTATATTGAAGGGATGCTCATTGCCACCTTGTGTGAGATCATTTTAGTTTGTCATGCTGAGAGGAAGCCTTCTTGAGTGAGAATTCTTGTAAGCAGAACATCTTGTGGAGAGAAAAGTCACTCTTGTTTGAGGGCATATGACCTTGCTATGACAAAGTGTTGTCCATGTACATCGTCATCATTTTCAGCAATATACGAAGCGGCCAACACCACCTTGACATCGGGCTCAGATTCGTAGTCCACAGTGGACGAACTCCGTTATCAAATGTGTCGTGTTCATGATTTGTTGATCATTGTCATGTTTCCTCTTGTTTAAGCATGCACATATGGTTCTTTATGATCTTTAAAATGAAATTCTAACAACATCACATAAGTAATTGGTCTTGGATGATTCTGGTAGCTAAAGGAACTCGGATCATTAGGAGGTATACTTTCCTTATCTAAGGTTCCCCTTTCCTAAGCATGTATGGTTAGAGGTCCTTTCCTGAGCATTCATGTCAGGTTCCATGACCTTTCTAATAGAGAGCTTGCTTCTTACTAAAGGAAAAACGCAACCACCCACTGAAGAGATTTAACAACTTGACTATGCTTCTATGCCCTTTCTAATGGCCAAGTCTGGTTACTAAAATGGGATTTGAATTGAATCATTATAATACCATAAACTAGTTGTGCCTAGTTCCAAAGATACCCAAAACGTAGGCTTAGCGGTAATGGTCCTCAACCTACCACATGTTTACTGTGTGTTTACCTTATCTGAAAAAGTTTTAGCATACATATGCAAGTGTAGATAAGACAGTAGCCGAGATAGTAACACATATTGTAGAGCTAGAAGTTTATAGTGTTTATTATGCAATGCTATTAGGGCATATGGGGTCTAAGGCAACTAACTATACAAATGCACCAATTATTGAATCATCATGAATTGGCGTAACTGTATCGATCATGGGGAAATGAAGACACTACGCTCTCGCCCTTCTCGGACCAGAGATAGTCCAAACAAGGGAGGATTCCCCCTCCAATGAATAAGGTAAGCGAGCTTTCCCCTTTGAGAATGGGGGGATAAGTGATCAAGATTATAGATGGAGAAACGATGTGAATTAGGAGATTCTAGATAGCGATATTTACAAAGGACAAGCTTATTTGGTTTGATATCCTAAAAAAGGAGCCTATCACCATATGAGGCATAATCTATTGTTCCCATCGAGGGATAATATAATCCCCCATTTTCTCTACCCTTAACCCTCCACCTCTCACTTATCGACATAAAACATAGGGTTCCTACAACGAATGTATTGAAGCGATGGATGAATTGACATTGCTTACCTACAATGCACTTCTCGAGGATCATGCAACAAACAAACACATAGTAATAGTATCCACTAGTTCCGGTACGTGCAACATAGATTTGAGAAAGTACTATGAATTTTGAATTGCTCAAAACACGTCTTTAAATTGATCCCTCTGCCCTCAAATTGATATTTTAACTCCATCCACAAAATGCTTTATTTCCTCTCGAGATGTCTTTTGAGTATCTTAAAGATTACTCCAGTATTTTTCAAATTTGATGGTATATTGTGCTTGCCTTTCTCTGTGAGTTATGAAGAATACTTTGCAAAGACAAGAAGAACATGACTAGTTGGAGCGAACTCTTCAAATGATATGAACCAAAAGATTACTTCGTGCTCATAGTTGGAGCGAGCTCTTTAAACGATATGAACTAGAAAGATTACTTAGTGCCCATAAGCTTGCATATATATAACGAGTGCATAAATAATCATTGCATTTATATAGAAACACATAAATTTATCTAATTTATCAAAATAATGCGAGGCTCATTTGTTTTCAAGTAGGAAAATAGAAAGACCATACCGTGACTGGTATTGCCTATCCACGCTACTGGAAGCGAAAGACCATACCGTGTCTGGTATTGCCTCTTCGAGCTGCTGGAAGTGATCCAGCTGTATGACTTGGGAGGCTCATATAGATCACGAACGCACTTCAATAATCTAATTAGCAGGGAAAATCATGAATTTACTAAATATACGATATATTTTTTTGTTGACTAAGTTTACCATGTGTGACCGGCAGTTCATGAAGGATGCAAGAAACTAGACAAAGGAGTGTTTTAAACTGATGAAGTTGGGAAGATATGTATTGTATTGCAGTGTACACAATGGCATGTGCGTTGCAATCACTGCATGCATATCGATAGTCAATTATTCTGTATTCAAACACATGGGCAACATGCACCTTCAACGAGTGATTATCATGAGTGGACCACAAAGACTAATAAGTAAAAATGTAATTTTTAACTGAATACCCAATATATATAATTTATATGCGTTTGTAAAATGGGATATATATTTTTACTTACATCTGGTTTTTATAATGTAACTCTGCGAGAGGGCCCAATCTAATCCCTCCGGCAAGATTGGCGTCGTAGGACTTTGCTATTCATAGAACACATGTCTATGAATCAGGTGAAGACAACCTATACTTCAAAGCATGAGCTAGGTAGGATCATTAATACACATTCAAGAAAACGCCGCATACATTGGATCCTTAAAAATGTATGTTGTGTTATGAAAAGTGTACATGTTAACATTTCCTAAGCATATTGGATTATGAAGTCGTATGCTTGATTATGAAACATATGCACTCTCCTCACCGTCAGATTTGTTAGAGGCCACCATTGCTGCATTTGTTAGAGAACGCTTCTCTGTTAACCATCGTGGATGAATAAATAACATGTTTTACAAGGAATAAATGGTAAGGTTTCAAAAAATAAGGGCGACTTATGTGATTCTTTGCCATACAGGTGTTTTGTTATTAATCGCCTCTCTTTAATATTGGAATTCTTATTACTGCTCACATGTTGTTTCCTATAAGAAGGAAGGTATTTTCCTTTTCTTTTGAGTTTGGTTGCCCTAGGTTTTTGTCTCATTTCCGTGGGAAAAAGAGCATATTACTATCTAGCTGCTTGAGATTCTATGTTCACCAAATTTGTTACATAATTTGATAAGGGATTGGTGTAACTAGTATTAAAAAAAAAGTTCTTTTGATTTTTATTTTCCTTTATTTCAATTTACTTTTCAAAATTTATTGAATTTCATGCTAAAAGTTCCATTCCATTTAGTTCTTTATGACTCTATTTTGTAGGTTCAATTTTCCCATGTTCTACTTATTCCGTCATCATTTACCTAGATTTCAAAATAACTGGTCGGCTTACTCGCTAACTTACTGGCAATCCTATTTTTAAGGCATACCTAGTTTGTGTGCTAGTTTTCTCTTCATTCAATGGTAGGGACTTGCTGCTTCATAGCCTCCCTTGTTTGTAATTGTTATTTCTTTTGTCTTTTCTTATTGTTTGATTTAAACAAAGTTAAATTAAACACACATTTCTTCAAATTTTCATTGGAATGTATATAAATTTTTCATAAGAATGTTAGTGAAATATAAGGCATACAATTAAGGCCTTTGTGATACTAACATAGGTCAATAGTTGATTCATGCATTCACCTCTACATAAAGTAGAATGAAGACTTTGATAAATTGCGAAAAGAAGGACAACTCCTTGTTGAGGAAATGCTTGAATTTAAAGATGGAGTTTTCGCTTCGTCCTTCAGATAGATTTTGACTAACTTTTTGCTTGACCAACTATAAATCGTGAAAGTAATCTTTTTAAATTTGGATCTTTTCATTGAAAAATTGGCTTCTAGCTTTTAAAAGAAAGTTTGTAGTCTAGATTTTGGTTCCAACAATGTGTTAGCACATAACCATTATAATTTCCTTTCATGATTTGGATAAAAGTTATGCTCGTTTTCAAGGAAAAAAAAAATTGTAAAAGAGATTTTTATATTTATGGTTTTTCATGACATTTTTTGGGTTAATGGTTTTTTATTATATATTTTTATCCATTTGGAGCATAATTTATTAATTGAGGAGGAACACTTGAATCTACTTATGTTTTTTTGTTGATGTCTTAGAGAAAATATCAATGTCATTATTGTAGAAATTTTACAGCGAGAGAGAATATTTATCATGAGAATAATTATACTAGCAACACATATAAAGCATTAAACACAATATTTACCCTAAGAAAACTTCAACTTCGGGGAAAAACAGACTAACGTAATTACATTAGTCTTCTTGGCCAAGTCTGCCAATTGAGATTTCACTACTTACATCCTTGACACCATTACAATGAAGTCTTCTAAGCATTTTAAAGGCTTCATTACATGAATCCCATGGGAAAAAAACCATGGATATGCTAAAAAACTACCATTTGTATGCTAAACCACTACCATTTGACTTGGTCAACTTTGACTCTCTCCCGAGTCAAGTTTCTTACGAGTAAGCCTTGACTTGGGGTTTCCTTGATTAAATACAAAAAAGCCTGCCAAATGAGTCAGTGCCGCTCACTCTATCCCTTACCCCCCTCAAAGGTTATCCCTAGGGTGTCTATTAACTCGACATGTCCCCTATCACTTAGGTCTAACACTAGAAAATTTTCTAGGGTATCCATGTGATGCGGGAGCATCTGACCCCTTAATCAAAATTGCAAATTTTGAGCGGAGAAGAGGAGGACGTGGACCATTGAAGCAAAATAGGGGACAAATTCTGTTTAAAATAGAGCTAGTTTGTTGGAATGGATAAAGTCCCTAGAAGACTTATTTAATGTAATCTACCATATGTATACGAATAGAGAGATTTAGGCATTGTTGAGGGAATCAAGGAGAGGATTGATTGGATCCTTTCAGTGATCTGATCAAATATTCCTGTAATGATGAACCTGCGTGTTCTATATATCGTGAGACAAACATGGAGTAGATATACAGAGCAATATAGATAGATAATAGACAGAAGAGATAGGATCCAATGTAGTCGAGAGAGTGATTTGTAACTAAGGCTAGAATGCCTTAACTTGTAATCAAGTTCTGTGTATATAATGGAAATATATGTGTTATTGTATATCTGTGTATTATCAAAGTTGTGTGTCTGTGGTTTACATATACGACCTGTACTGTAAGTTAATTTAGTGTTGCAGGTTTGATCGACCATCGATCACTGTAAGGATCGATGGCAATCCACTATCAAGTGAATGAATCATTATATGAGTGTTCTATGTGAAGACAGAATATGGCAAAGAAACTGGGCAAATATTCATGTAACGATGAACCTGCGTGTTCTATATATCGTGAGACAAACATGGAGTAGATATACAGAGCGATATAGATAGATAATAGATAGAAGAGATAGGATCCAATGTAGTCGAGAGAGTGATTTGTAACTAAGGCTAGAATTCCTTAACCTGTAATCAAGTTCTGAGTATATAATGGAAATATATGTGTTATTGTATATCTGTGTATTATCAAAGTTGTGTGTCTGTGGTTTACATATACGACCTGTACTATAAGTTAATTTACTGTTGCAGGTTTGATCGATCATCTATCACTGTAAGGATCGATGGAAATCCATTATCAAGTGAATGAATCATTATATGAGTGTTCTATGTGAAGACAGAATATGGCAAAGAAACTGGGGTTCTAGCGTAAATCCATCAATCAATAGAGGATCAATGATGTAGACATAAAAGAATGGGAACTGTCAGATCGTTTAGATCGACAGATAGTAATGGCGGAAGGTAAGGAATCGCTAGAAGTTGATCTGGATTGTTAGATCGATAGAACAACAGATTGATGGTCATCGCATGGTGAAAGAGTGCACAAGATAATCGGCGAAGAGCGGGTTTTAAACAGTGGAAGTGGTATTTTGGGCGACCTCAAACCCATAAGTGGTATTGAAGGGTGAGCACCTGATTCCACTCATCAAGTGACACGTAACAGCAAGGAGGAGAGAGGAAACCACTTTTCGGGTGGTTAATCCTCGTGCTTGTTGTCTACCTGAAATCCTCAAGAACCGTTGGATCTTGTGTGAGTTGATCGACGGTGGAGGATCAACGGTCTGCTTTGAATATTCGGAGTAGATATTGACCATTGGATTGACGAATGAAATGGACGTTGGAGAGCGGGCGCGATCAGAGATCAGTGAATGGAGAGCGTAACGGGAAGGTGATGGACCGGGAGTGCGGACCCAACGATTTATGAACGTGGATGTATAATTTTTAAGATCCGGCTAAGTGTTTCGGGTGTGTTTTTCCCATGTATCCTAATAGAGTTGAAGTCCACGGGTTTAAAGGCTTAAGGCCTCAATAACGCTTCCGATAGGTTTGTGGGCTATAACCCACATGCCTCAGGATCAAAATTTATAAAGAAAGGGGAAATTGGTATACCCAAAAATCTCCTTTCATCAAGTGGTATCAGAGCAGGGAAAGTTTTCCCGCGAGAAGGAAGAAGGGAAAAGAGGTACAGTTGATAAAGCTAGAGAGTTATGGTCTTACTGTCGTGCAAAGAACGACAGCGGAAGGTGAAAAGACTTGCAGCAACCTAGAGCAAGGAGTGATCAATTAGTTCCACAGGAAAGAGAACCACAAGGATGCCAAAAGACTAAAGCTCAGAGGAGAAATCTTGGTGAGGTATCATGTAGTAGAGGAAGACTGTTACTGCAGAGGTTGATTGTAACTCACAAAAAATCATGAAGGCAGTTCCACTGAGAAGTGGGTAGAATTACTAAGGGATAAGGAGAAGCATATGACTAAGAGGTCATTAATTTTTGTGCCTCAGGAGCCTGATGCAAGAGCATCTGACCCCTTAATCAAAATTGAAAATTTTGAGCAAAGAAGAGGAGGACATGGACCATCGGAGAAAAACAGGGGACAAATTCTATTTAAAATAGAGCTAGTTTATTGGAATGGATAAAGTCTCTAGAGGACTTATTTAATGTAATCTTCCATATGTATACGAATAGAGAGATTTATGGGTTGTTGAGGGAATCAAGGAGAGCATTGATCGGATCCTTTCAGTGATCTGATCTAATATTCCTGTAACGATGAACCTGATCTAATATTCCTGTAACGATGAACCTGCGTGTTCTATATATATCATGAGACAGATAGGGAGTAGATATACATAGCGATATAGATAGATAATAGACAGAAGAGATAGGATACAATGTAGTCAAGAGAGTGATTTGTAACTAAGGCTGGAATGCTTTAGCCTATAATGAAGTTCTGTGTATATAATGGAAATATATGTGTTATTGTATATCTGCATATTATTAGAGTTGTGTGTCTGTGGCTTACATATACAACCTGTATTGTAAGTTAATTCAGTGTTGCAGGTTTGATCGACCATCAATCACTGTAAGGATTGATGGTGATCCACTATCAAGTGAATGAATCGTTATATGAGTGTTCTGTGTGAAGACAGAATATGGCAGAGAAACTGGGGTTCTAGCGTAAATCCACCAATCAGGAGAGGATCAACAGTGTAGACAGAAAAGAATGGGAACCGTCAGACCGTTTAGATCGACGGACAATAATGGAGGAAGGTCAGGCATCGTTGGAAGTTGATCTGGATCGTCGGATCAATAGTCAATAGATCAACAGTCATCGCATGGTGAAAGAGCGCGGAAGATAATCGACGAAGAGCGGGTTTTAAATAGTGGAAGTGGTATTTCGGGCGGCCTCAAACCCATAAGTGGTATTGAAGGGTGAGCACCCGATTCCACTCATCAAGCGACACGTAGCAGTGAGGAGGAGAGAGGAAACCACTTTTTGGGCGGTTAATCCTCATGCTTGTTGTCTACCCAAAATCCTCAAGAACCGTTGGATCTTGCGCGAGTTGATCGATGGTGGAGGATCAATGGTCTGCTTTGAACATTCAGAGTAGATATTGACTGTTGGATCAGTGAATGAAATGGATGACGGAGAGCGTGCGCAATTGGAGGTCGGTGAATGGAGAGTGCAGCAGGAAGGCGATGGACCAGGAGTGCGGACTCGACGATTTATGAAAGCGGATGTATAATTTTTAAGATCCAGTTGCGTGTTTCGGGCACGTTTTTCCCGTGTATCCTGTGTATCCCGATAGAGTTGAAGTCCACGGGTTTAAAGGTTTAAGGCCTCAATAACACTTCCGATAGGTTTGCGGGCCATAACCCACAGGCCTCAGGATCAAAATTTATAAAGAAAAGGGAAATTGGTATACCCCAAAATCTCCTTTCATCACCATGCCTTACTAAGTCTTACAGCAGTATGTCCATTTACATGCAATAATTTTTTGACTCCATTATAATACTTTATTATTATTTTATTGGTTGTTTCTATCTGACTTCCATTCTCACACCCAATGTTCTCATCTTTCTGGACCTTTCGCGATCTATTTGTCATGCTACTTTAACACTTTCACCACGTACAAGATCCAGTACAGGATCATCCACAACACCGTTGTACCCACGACCACCTTTGCAGAACATCTAGTCCCGCAAAGAACTCACAAAACTTACCTTTGATTAAAATCATGAATGGATCATCATTTGCGCAACTCTGTTCACAAGAATCAGACAAGAGGCTTTGGATTCCTTAGAGAACAATGCTAGTCCCCATGGCATCGGTCCAACTAGGCATCTACGTGAAAGGGCAAACATACGACTCTCCCTCGTAGCTATTTTGTAGCCTTCCCAACTCTACTAACGAGATCCCATGTCACTTTGCATGCTAATGTTTGCTACTAGTATATAGTTCCTACTATGTCGCATATCGATGAAAAATAAAAATAAAAAATCGCGAGTCCTCCGCTTGCTTCTTTATAGTGAATCCACGATGACCATCAGAGTCATCGATCACTAGAAGTATCCCTCTAAAGTAAAAACACATCCACCTTTGACAAAAAATTGACAACGAGAGAAAAAATATTTACCATGAGAATAATTATACCAGCAACACACATAAACATTAAATACAATATTTACCTTGGGAAATCCCCAACTTTGGGGAAAAACCTAGTGGCAGAAACCTTGGACAAGCCTGACCAAGTGAGCCTTCATCACTCACATCCTTGGAACCATTACAATGAAGTCTTCAAAGCTTTTTAAGGGTTTCATTATAAGAATGAGCAAAAAACCATGAGTACGCTAAACCATATGCCCAAAACCACTACCATTTAACTTGTTTAACTTTGAATCTTTCCCTAAATCAAGTTTACCTAACAATAATCTCTTAATAAAGAATAAAATTAACAATACAATTTACGTAACCTTAATTAAAATAATTGTGTACCTAAAATATCACACTACTAACCTTGATTAAAGTAGTCTAAATTGTATTACATGTAGATTATTAATCAAGTTGATAAGATATATTACATAAAATGTTATTAACTATGCATACCTTCATCAAGTTGATAAGATTATGTTACATAAAATGTTGTTAACCATGCATACCTTAATCGAGTTGATAAGATTATGTTACATAAAATGTTGTTAACTATGCATACCCTACTAGTAAACACATTTGTAACTGTTATGTAAGGAATGATGACATATGTAATAGTAAGGTATTAAAATCATGTTTATTTGATTTGGGTGTGATTGCTGATGTATATGTGCCATCATATCTTGTAAAACTACACTATTAAAAATAACTTTGACCTCGAACTAAACTATTCCCAAGCAAAAGAATCATTGGCTGCCTAAGATTAAAGGCATAAAATTTAGGAAATACAAAATATATTAAACTATAAAAAAAAATTGACTTTGTAAGCATGAACTCTTTATGCTTATAAGGTGGCCTATGCAGGTCTCGAACCTGCGACCTTCGCGTTATTAGCACGACGCTCTAACCAACTGAGCTAATAGGCCGATGTTGATTGCAAAATATTCCATGAAAACAGGTACACAAAAGCTAGACACATTGACAATGGCCAGGTTTACTTTTGAACTTTTTAAATAACTACCGAAGAAACTGCTTATCTATCCTTTCGTTTTATTTTTGCTTTTATTTATAATTTTGAGCGTCTCTTTCCTACGTTTTATTAAAAAATGTATTTGATTAAAATTGAATATTTAAAGCATATGTATTTTTAAATTATTTTTAATATAAATATTTGATATAACATCAACAACATTAAATGTAATTAATATTATTTTATTATAATAATTTAATATAGTTATTTTCCTCACCTACGTAAAATTTTACACTGCATGTTAAAATTTCTATAAACAAAATAGTCAATTTCAATTTTTGAATTTCATAAGTTGTAAATTAGCCATTGCCCCAAAAGGTGTAAAGAGAGACCGATAAGATTGTTAAATTGGAATTGTTGAATTTGAAAAGTTGTATTTTGGTTTGAAATAGTAATTGTTGTTTTGGATTTTGATTGTTTACCATGTTTCTGTTAAGTTGGTAATACATAATTAGAATAATATTTGAAATATGAAATGATGAAAGTCCTATAGTTTGTCTATACATATCAAACTGACAATGATGCCATACGCACACTTTTCTTAACAATGAGAAATGAGATTCTCTTGTCACCTACAATGTAAGATGTGGCAACTATTCAAAGGATTGTTTTATATTGCCAGCAATGGAAACTTTTATAATTCTACATCATCTAATGGACTTGCATATGCATGGAGCTTTTATATGAACTCTCTAGTGTGGTATTCACCTAATGTTTTACGTTACCAACAAAATAATTTGCCACTTCAGGTAAGTGGAACATATTTCCACTCATAAGCAGAGACACCCTTATTGTTTACAATTATAGATAGGCAACACTTATGGGCATCATTTGGAAATCATTTACCTAGGTTTTATCTTTTCATCATTATTTAATAGTAAACCAAAAAAATCCCACAACCCATTTTTTTAATCCAAATTAAATACTTTTGAAAAATCCTCACTGCAAATCAAATAGTGTTTTTTATTGGAGTTAGGATTTGAAAAACATTTAACTCATTAGAAATATAATTAACATTGTAATAATATTTTTTACAATTTAATTAAAATCAAATGTAAAAATAAAGTATCTCATTACAAACATTTTTCCTTCCAATTTTTGGGCAATGCAATAAAATATTAAGTGATAGAAAAAATTTATATTCTGCCATAAAAACATGTGAGTAAACTCGTGTTGTTCCATCTGAATTGCAAAGTTTCACCAATGTTAATGTCCCATTAAACGAACAATGCAAGTACCCTGATGGCTTGTCCTTTTATTTATATATATATTAAAATCCTAAACGAACCATTGTGCTACCTACCTTAATGTAGACTGACATCAAACCCCTTTTCTCTCTCTCTCTCTCACTCTTTCTCTCTCTCTATATATATATGATAAAATCCCAATTTCATATATCCTAAAATCCTAAATGAACAACCCTGCTACCTTCATGTAGACTGACATCAAACCCCTTCAAACTTCTCAATGAAAATATTTTCCCAAGGGAATCATCTATTAGCAGATGAAGATTTGGAGATCCAAAAGCTTGGAAATGCCTCATACAACTAAAGAAAATCAAAGGTTTCAAAAGTTGTGGATGGATGAAAACAATGGTAGGATGGGATTGAGATTAGGTGACTCAAACTTCATTGGTGGCTTGACCTATTTTTGCTTCAATTCTAAAAATTTCCCATTGAGCAAATTAGTGCATATTGGATGAAGGAATGATAATAGGATAACAATAAGTGAAAAAACCTTTATGCTCTCGCAAACAAACAAAACTTCATAATTTTTTAGTTATTAAATTTTTTCTTTTCATTTCCTTAAAAAAAGAGATAAACATGGCATAACTAATTTAACTTTAATCTCTTGATGAATGCATTACTTTCCCCTACCTTAATATTTTCTTAATTATCTGACAAAAAAAACTTATGGACTAATTGATTGTTGTCAAAGCCAGTTTCAGTAAAGTCTACATATTCAAGTTTATTTTGCAACTAAATAGAGCTAATTCCAATTTTGCACTCATCACGCAAAATGGAAAACCTCCATCTTTCTTGGATTTTATTTAAAGCAAATACTATTGTGAAAGGTGGGGGCATATCCATGTGTCTTTTAATTGTGTGTGAGTGCGTGTAAATATAGCTTTGTTTATTAACTTATCAAGCGATCAAATTTAGTCAAATGAAACAAATACAATGATATTGTGACTTTAGTCATATACATAGTGCTCCACAATATTTAAGATCTGTGAGTCTACCATTTTCGAAAATGGATTGATAATAAAGATGATGTTGTAAATCCAACCTTCTTAAAAAATTGATAACATATATACTTACACCAATAAAAAAGTTATTGGTGTTAACATAATGAACATATCAACAATATATGGAAGTTTGATTCCCTCTCTCATGCAAGTATTATTATATAAGAAATCAAATGATTTGATGTATAAAATTGCCATAGATTTTTTTATTTTTTTTTCATTCAATGCCTTAAAATCCTTGGCAGAGAATTCAAAACTGAGATCAATACTTCATTTGTTAAAGGAAGTATTGAGCGTCATTCATTATTTTTTCGAGGTGTGGTGATGTTGAATTCATAAGAGATATCAAGGCCCACAAGAAAGTAGCCCTTAGATTCACATTGAACAGGGGGAATTGAGGATGAGATAAGAGTTGGCATTAAAGTTGGTGATGTGGATATTGTCAATGGGTTTATGGGGATATTCAGTTGGAAGACTAAGTACAAAATTGCATCGATAATGGTGATGATCACAAGGATAATGAAAAGAAAGACCAAGTAAAAAATCGCATTGATAATGGTGATAATCACAAGGTAATGAGAAGAAAGAAAAATGTATAGTACAAGTAGTGAACATAGGAGCTTTGATGCTTAGGAGGTGATGTGTAGTATCTAGGATGCTCTTACAAAGACCAATAGGGATTAAGATTTTTGGATGACACGTGGAAGATAATAACTGGTTACATACAAGATATGAGTAGCAAGGTTTGAGAAGTCCTTACAAATGATGAAAGTCGGTGGACCCAGTTATCCCTCACCTCTTTAAAGACAATGTATTTTTGGATATTGTCAAGCCCCCCAATAAAAAACTGATGTAACTATATACATCTCACTATGTAAATTTTAGTTTCCGAAAGTAATAAAATTTACCCAACAAAACCCCCGATCGGGGTGGTTTTGGCGGTGGGCAGAGCATTTAAGTTTATGCAGGCGCGAAAGGTGTTCAGGGTAGTGGAGGGTCAGGTAATGATAGGCTGGAGCGGCCGGATAATTACGCAGGATCACGCTCCAAGGTGGATCAAAGAAAGATTGGGGATGAAGGGAGGTGGAGCTCACCGGGCGTCAGACAAGGGAGGTGAGGCTGCAGGTACGATCGAAGAGCGAAAGGACATAAGCAATAATCGAAAGAACAGGTGGCAAGGCGGACATGCAAAGATCACAGGCAGAAATCGGAGGGAGAGTATGAATAAAGGAAGGTGGCACGAAGGAGGACATAAGCGAAGGGAAGAGTGAGAAGCCTAGGAAAGGAAGAGCGTGGTGAGGGAGAGCGTCAGTTGTAAGGGAAGGCAACGCAAATAGGATACTAAGGAGACCAGAGCAGAGACGATGGGGAAAATGGAAACCAGAAGGAGAGGGCGAAGCGAGGAGACTGACGCCACCAGGGAACGCAGCAATTGGGAAAACAAGGGAAAAGTGTGGCGAATGAAGAAGCAGGCGGGGAAATTGTTATGGTCCTGGACGATTCAGAGGACGAAGTCGAAATGTATGAATCGGATGAGGAGAATTGACAGCAGTCTCGAGCTAAACGGGGAAGGAGTGAGGAGTACGAGACAGAGGACAGCCAGGAGAATCGGGAGGTCGAGGATTGGCAGGGCTGCGAGCGAGGGGGAGCCAGAGAAATTGGTAGTACTCCGGGCATGAGAAAGCGAGGAGAGGGAGGAAACTTTAGAAGAAAAAGAGGCAGGGGAGGACGGAGGGGCTAGCGAGGATGGGGCAGGGGAAGAGCAGGAAGCCACAGGGAAGAGCAGACACCAACCTATGTTGGAAAAACCAGAAGAACTGTGGGGAAGAAAGTCTAGTTTGCAGAAAGAGCCTATTATGAGAATACCAACAAAGATGTCAGAAGGATGATTCAGCAAATGGAGGAGGAGGCTATTCAGGGACAATCTGATCTTGAGATGGAAGATTGGGTTTACCTTCTCCCGGACCCTGGTAATACGAGAGGCCGTATGACCCTATATAAACAAGCGCTGCACGTTTATTGGGTCATGAAGAGACTGCTCGCCAAGGCAATGGAACAAGTAGCCATGGAAATGGCTGAACTGTCTCAAGGGATTCGAAATCTCAAGAAGGAACTGAGGAATATCTAGATTACTCTGTTAATGCAGGACAAGAAGATGGATGAAATACAACAGCAGTTAAAGCAATGCCACCCCGACATCAAGAAGGAAATGGAGCAGCAGCCAGGAAAGGAGGCGTAGTTTCAGTAGAATATTTCTCAATTTTGTCTTTATGAAGATAATAGATAGCAGTTTAGACACTGAAGTTTTTTTGATAAGCATAGAATCAAGATAAGGAAAATCAGCAGTCTCTATGAATGTATAGTTTATTTAGCATGGACAAGTAGGCTTAAGACCTTCTATTTTTGGATGGCAGTAAAGAACCTAAGGTGGCCAATATACTCGGTTTCCCTTCGGGGCGGGTTGAGGCCACTACGTATATGTAATGGTTTTTGATTCGCAGAAATAGAATAAGAAAGGTCCCTCCGCAGTTTACAAAAAAAAAAAT
>APFE030242890.1:2967-22668 GCA_000404065.3 Pinus taeda
AATTAAATTAATTAATTAATTTTATTAAGAAACCCTAGATACTATGCTTCCAAAGGCCCGAAGGGGTTTATTTGTCTTATCAAGGGAAGTCAATTTCCACTAATTTCACTCCCATTGTCCCTGTTGAGGTTCTGAGGAAATTTCATAATTTCAATGGCCTCTCTGATTTTTCTTTTGTGATAATTATCCTCTCTTGCAATCTTCTTAGTGTCTTCCAAACACACATGATGTTTGGTTTTGGACAAGTGTTCCGCAAGGGCCGATGGTTGTTACTAATGCAAGAATTCAATATCATTGTTCTAGATCGACTAGGAAAGATAATCAAGTAGTAGGTTTTCTTTCAAGACTTAATTCTCCTAATGATCTTATCCATGTTTCAGATAACTTTCCTAATGAGCATATATAATTTGTAACAGCTAGAACCCTATGGTTTGTAGATATAGAAAATTATTTATCATCTGGAATATTACCATCCCATTTCACTAGCAAGTAGAAAGAGAAAATAATTAAATAGATTGCTAGATATACTTGGGTCAATGGTGACCTCTTTTATACTAGTCCTAATCTTTTGATAATAAAATGTGTAAGAGAAGACAAAATTCTTGATATTCTAAAAGCATGTCACAATGAACCAAATAAATTTTTGATATTTTAAAAGCATGTCATGATGAACCATGTGGTGGCCATTTTGCAAATAAACAGAGAGCATACAAGGTGCTCATACTTGGCTACTATTGGCCAGAAATTTTCAAAAACTCAAAGGCCTATTACAAGAGATGTGATATATTTTAAAAAACTAGAAGACCTATAGTATCAGATGAGATGCCATTGAAACCACAAGTACTTATAGAACCATTTGAACAATGGATTCTAGACTTTGTGGGACCTATTAACCTGCCTTCAAATGGAAAGAAGCACATCTTAGTATGTATACACTATGTTACAAAATGGGTTGAAGCAAAAGCAGTGGCACGAGAAACAAAAGAAACAGTAGTTTCTTTCCTGTTTGAAGAAATATTTGGAAGATTTGGAGTTCCAGGATAGATTGTTACAGACCACAGAACATAGTTCACTTCTGAACTTGTCCGAGATCTTACAGAAAAATACAAACTCAAGTATAGAAGGTCTACTCCGCATCATCCACAAGCAAATGGACAAGTGGAATCTACTAATAAGGTTCTGGAAAAAATCATGAAAACAACAGTACAAATGAATAGAAAATATTGGTCAGATAAATTAAAATATGCATTATGGCTATACAAAATTACATGGAAAAAAATTATTGGATTCGGCACATATCAACTTGTATATGGTAAATAAGTTTTGTTACCAATCAAATTTCAAATTCATACGTTCAAACTTGCAGCGGAATTGGGATTGGACCTGTCAAAATCTCAACAGCAGATACTTATAAAAATGAATGAAATAAATGAGATCAGACAATAGGAAGTTGAGCATAAATCACTAGTACAACAACAAAGAATCAAATGGAATGACAGATTTATCAAAAATAAAAATAAAAAATCATGAGGGAGACCGGGCACTTCTTTTTTACTCCAAGTACAAAGATTTCAAAGCTAAGTTCACTACTCATTGGCTTGGGCCATATGAAATAGAAGAGATCTTTGACAATGGAGAAGTAAAGATAAAAACAATTGATGAAGCAACAATTTCATTTCTAGTTAATGGTCATAGACTCAAAGTTTATAACAAACCTATCAATAAAGAAGACATTCTAAACAGAGTCTCAGCAAAAAATAATATGGAAGTATTGGAACAACATAGTAATATGCCTTCCCTGTTTCCAAAAGAATAAAAATAAAAATAAAAGTTAAAAAATAATAATGGAGTTTGGTTGTGAAAATTCAAGATATTGGAACAATACAAACTCAAATTCATATAAAAAAACCAACTTGTTTGGCAAATATGAATTCTTTTATGTTTTTATTTTTGTAGGATCATCCTCCAAAATTTAAAGACTTTAGGAAAAGTCTTAGGATTAGCAAGTGGGAAGATTCATAATAAATAAAAAACCATGCAATGGTTTAATATCAAGCAGCTATACTATAGAAGGGACCTAAACATGATCAATATCATCTACGAAAGGGACATGTTTCAAATCAGCATCAAAGGGACTTGAGAAGAAGCTACAAGAATCTATCTATAGTCCAGTATTGACAAGAATTCATTTTGAAAAGGTTAAGTGTTGACAAAAGAATTAAAGCATTGACAATGAGCTATGAAGTAAAAGGAAAGTATTGTAAGTTTAAATCATTCTTAAAGCCTTTGATTTTGAAAATTTTTCTAAGATTAATAACCTAGTTTAAAATTTGAATATGCAATACTCCTAGCCATTTACATTATACATTATCCTACATCACCCTAAATATTCATTCATTTCATCACTTAAACATACATTCATATCTTATTACTCAACCATATCATTTGCAGTTTTTGACCAATATTGTTGGCCACATCTCCTTTTGAAAACAAATTGTTGCATTATGGAAAATTTTTCTATACAACCAAAAGGATTATTTTATATATCTAAAAAACAAGAACAAGAAGTTAGTTTCATTGCAAAAATATAAAGAAAATTTGATTTGTAATGACCTAAAATTATGGTCATTTCAAAATCCAATACATACATATATGATGAAAAAGGACAAAAGTTGCAATGGTAAAAACATGAATATGGAACATGCACATAAGTATGATGGATAAGAAAACATAGTGCATGCAATACAAAATCATAAGCTAAGGTCCTAATGGTCATGAGTATTCAAAACTCTATTATACAATATATGATGAAACCTTAGAGGACATAAAACAAGTGTCAAAGGAATGTATAAGGATAGCATGGTCATAAGTAAATGAACAATGATGCATTAAAACAAGTGGCAGCCAAAATCAAAAATAGACAAGACAATTAAATAGTGAAACAATGAAAAAGATTTCAAAGGTATGCTTTGTGTATTCTCCTTCATCATCATAGCCAAACTCAGCTCAGAGTCAAAGAGAAATTATGTGCATTCACCCACAGCATAAGGAAGCCCTGATCAAAGAAAAGAAAATGCAGAGAGTAAAGGTAACTGCATAGGAGAGAAAACTTGTGCCATGGAGAGATTATGTAAAAGAGAAGTGTCGATAAATAAGAAGAGAAGAACCCTTAACCATGTGGAGAAATAAGGAAAGAATAACCCTATGCTGCGTGGATAATTTAAAGTAATTTTGTTTTTTTAAGGAAGGAGAAATTGATTGAGATTTCCTCTATGTCGAGCTCCAACAAATTCCACGAATTCTATAGAGAATTCCTCAATTGATGCAGTGACTCCTGGTGATAAAGTAAGTGTCCATTCCAAAGACTCCTCAACAACTAAAATGATTTCGAAAAAATTAAACTTCATATTTTGTTTAAGATGTGTCACAATGAGAGAAAAACAAAACTTTAGTTTTGGATTTTCAATGCTTTGTCATCTTCAAAATCCTCTGCCACTTGAAAAATCCATGATTTTTCGAGATGCTAGATAATGAGTTTAATTGAAACTATATGTTTACATAGGGAAGAAAAATCATTAACAAGAAGTTTCTATAAGTTTTCTACAACTCTTCTTGCAATTCAGGTATTAAAATCACAATTTCCTCACATAATTTTTGTCAAAAAAATTGCACAATGAGTGTTATTTCAAAAACATAGCACGAAGCTTTTAAAACAAAGAGGACTTTTCATAAATATTTATGAGGAAATTTTGGAAAAGGAGAGATTTAAATACGATTTACAAAAAAGTGAGATATTTTTCTTATAGTGGAGATTTTTGTTTGGGTCTTTTACACAATCAAAAAAAATTTCACTCGGATTTACAAATAGAGGACCTTGTGTTCATATTATTTGCAGCAAAAGTCAAGGAAATTGAAGATTTATAGGCAAAGGAAGTAATCTCATTTGTTTTCAAAGCTAAGGAGATCTGGTAAGTGCATTTACCAAGATTATTATTGCATGAATAAGGAATATTATTCTTGTTATACTCATAATGAGATTATTTACTAGGCAAGCTTATATAAATTAGTATAGAGATCATATGAAAATGGCAACAAAAATTGAACCCAAAGACTTCAAAGTAGAAAATTGGAGTAAAGATACAGTGGAGAAATTATTCCAAATAGGACTACTAAAGTTCCTTAAGAAGTTTAACGGCTATAATGATAGAACCACACAAGAATTCATAGAAAATTTTGAAAATGGGCAAGCTAAAGTGAGTGAACTTCCTATACCAGTAAACCCAACTTTCTTATCTCAAGCATTAGAACTTCCTTCAATAGGAGAAGTATATCACAAAGGTTTACATTTTAAGTAGAAAGGATGGACCCTTTTCATGGAAAAACAAAGGAAGGGGACCTTTAAGAGATTGGTTCAGAGAGCCATGGTCAGAATTAGTTTTGATCATCCAAAATATTTTACTTGTAATAATAGCCATAGTATAGTCTACCTTTACCATATAAAATTGCTTCAAAATATCAAAGGATACTTTAAAATCAATATTCGTTACTTCTTTTCAAATAACATAACTAAAATGATAGAAAATGTAAAAAAAAATAGAAACTAAAGAGGCTAATATATATCATTGTGGGTAAATCAAGAAACTTGTTGAGTATCAGGCAAGGAGCAAAGGGATATTTTGGAATGATTTTTTGGCCAAACATCACTTTGAAGAACAAATAACAGGGAATGAGGAAAGGTTTGAGCAATTACATGTCACAAAAAGTATCATGAATTCTCCTTTGTATCCTAGGACAATATTGAAAAAGAAGCAGGATGGTGTTATGATTGAGAAAGAGAAATCATTTTTTACCATTCCTAGGAGATCAAGAAGAAAATCACAAGAAGAACCAAGCAACCAAGGAAAATACACAAAAATCGAGATTATTGAAACTAAGCCTCCACAAACCTAAACAAATTGATGAGATCATACAGAGATTGGATGAGGAAGTTTGGGAAGAGCCCATAGAAAAAGGCTCTTATTTTGAGGATGCTTGGATAGGGGCCACCTTATCTCATTCAAATTCCAAAGAGACAAGGGAAGAATCCAAATAATTGCACAATGAGGAATATCTGAATAAAATATCAAAATTGACAAGTGAGCCATAGGACAACAAAATCATGGAAAGACACTTGAAGAGGAAGAAAAAAATATGCAAAGAAAAGAACAACAACATAGTCAAATAAAACAATAAATTGAATAAGAAAATAAAAAAATCTTGAAACTCAAAATATGCTCATTTCCAAACAAGCCTACAAATGGCTAAAAGAGAAGTTATAACAATATAAATATGAAAAACAAAAAGTAAAAGCTACCATCTACAAAGCAAAGGAACACGAAGGCATTGATATTCTACTTCAAGCAGCACAAGAAGAGGCTATAGGTTTAGGTACAATAGGGGCATCATCACTTAGAAGGTCCAAATGGAGAAAGCAAGCATGAGGACATGCTTGAACATCAACAAGGGGGAGATGTTGGCCCTCAATTTTGGTCATTTTTTGCCTATCCTAAACCCATCCATTTACCACCATTTTCCATCCTATTTCACTTACATATGCTTCACTTTTCTCTTATTCCTACATATTTAGGTAACTAAATTAAGTTTTTTCAATTTTTAGAATTTTTTTGTAAAAATTGGGTTTTAAGAGTAAATTTGGACTGCATTAAAAATTCCTGTAATAGCTCTGTTAAAGTCATATGTTCAGGACACATGGGTGAGAGTTGCATGCATATTTGGAAAGCTTGGGAACCATGAATGAAGGAACACCTATTGGTTTGGTGAAACTAAGCAAACACAGGCATGTTCAACATTGGTCAAACTTGAACTATCATTTAGAAATCCCTATTAAAAAGGGGCAGAATATTATTTTTGCGATTTTTCCTAATTTTGTGAACCAGACTTGATGAGTTTGACCTAGATGGATGGATTAGGATAGATAATACTGCCCAAGCCATTATAGAAAAAATTGTTGATGATTTTCTTATTTAAACTGAGTTTATGAACCATTCATGTATGTAATATGTATTTAGACTATTGAAGACTTTTTGATAATTTGAAGAATACTTTCTACTGTTCTAGTTGTTTTTCGTGATGTGGATATTTTCATAAGCTAGTTGTAGCTGAGATTTCCTTAAGCATACAATGCAATTTTGGAGGGCCCCCATACCAAGCTAAGTACACTTTGATTAAATTAGTATAATTTTAATTTCAGTATTTCTTGTTTCAAATTTATAATTCAGCTATTTAGATGTGTGATGCTTTTTGTGTGATTTTTGGAGGATGACTAGTTTAAAGTAAATTTTTCATATGAATAGGAAAACAAGAATCTAAGTTAAGTTCTCTTTCTATCAAGTTATGAATCATAGCTAAAATCATCATTTTTGCATTTCTTGTATTATTTCTTGAATTCCTGTTTTGATTTTATGCAATAGTAATGTTTTTGGAGTAGAAATATTGAAAGGACAACTAGGACCTCCTAATTTAGGAGCCTCTTCTCTTGCTATCTACACATTACAAACCACCACTCTTTAGTTTCTCTTATTGGGGATAGTACCGTGAGGAAGGACAACCATGGCCTCCTAAGTTAGGAGCCTCTTCTCTTGCTTGCTACATCTTGAATCAGAAACATTTTAGTCTTTTAAAAATTAGAATATATTTGTAATATGTAATTCCATTAATATTGTAGACTTTCCTTCCTAAATTGACTTCACTTGAAATTCATATACTTTTTACATGCTTTCATCTACAAACCTGGGTTGACAAGTAAAACACATGTGTTAGTCTACTTAGTAAATTGACCTTACATTTAGTTTTCCCTTTCCACTTCCTAGTGGAGGTGAAATTTTCTTCAACTTCTAGAGAATCTATTTGAAAATAGTCTAGGGTGCGGGACTTCCTTTCTCCAAGGGTGAACCCAAATTCTGGTTTGAAAGCCCCAATAAATACCACTTTGGTAGTAGCTTGTGGAGGTTTGATTTTAGCAGGAAGACTATCGTATAATTTGTTAAACCTCTTTATAAATTATGAAACATCTTCATTATGTTTTTTCTTTATTGCATTAAATTTAGTGAGGATGTACCCATGGTCCCTTATCTCCCCCCACTTTTCCATAAATGATTTTTCCATCTCCTCCCAGGCAATGATTGAAGAATTTGGGAAGGATTTGAACCATTTCCTTGCCTTTGCATATATGGACTAGACAAAGAATCTAAACACCACATCTAGTTGTTTTACATTCATAGTTTTTGCAAATGCACAGAAGTTTTCTATGTGCCTTTGAGATAACATATCATCCTCTTTAGTAAATCTTGGAAAGAGATAAAGATAATATTGTGGCATCCCATTTAAGGGTCACAGTAGGTCTAGTGGAGCATATTTTTTTTAAATAAAGTTAGGGACAACCATCATTTGCAAGGGAGGTGGTAGGAGGTTTATCACAGGGCCTTGCTGAGGAGTATGAGTTTCAAATAACTGGCGCTGAGCTGGAAAACTATTGATGATCTGCGTTGGACTATCTATAGAAATATTTTTGACTTCTTCAAGTTCTAGGAAGGTATGAAATGTGAAGGGAGGTGTGCTGACATAAGATTATTCAATTTTTAATCTTGAGGAAAATGGGCTAAACAGTGAACAATGTTCCTTAGAATATTCCAAGGCCTTGGAAGAAGACTCAAAGAAATTTATTAAAGCCTAATGAGAGTTGAAGGTTGAAAGCTCTGAGAAAGAGGTCACAAGGCCTAGGGTGATACGAGTTCCCTCTTTCCAAACACTTCTAGATATAATCTTTTCAGGGTCAAACACAAGAGGATTTCTATGTTGTGAAGTCTCAAAGTAGGTGTGAGGCCTTTTGAAAGTCAAGATGGTCAAAATGAGGTTAAAACTAGTGGAGTCACCAAGGTGAGAGATCTTCAACCCACACCCTTTTATGCTCACCTAACGAAAGGGTGTACAAGTGTCATAGCTAGGGAAAATGTTATGATTGCTCCTTGACAATGATGCCAAAAGATGTTGTTGCTCTGATAGATAACCCCTAAGTTTAGGAGAGACTAGTGCCTAGGACATATTGATGAGTGTTTCAAGGATTTTCTAATATTGTTCTCTTACACTCAATATTTAACACATTTAAGTCAAAATTGGTTCAAAACCTTGTTTAAGGGGAGAAATGAAAAACTGGTAGTAAGACAATACCCATAGAAGGATTAAAGTCCAAATCCAGTGGCTAGTCACATGAACACGTATTTTATCAGTTGTTGTAGTGAATGGGAGAGAAGAAATATAAAGGAATGAAATTAAATACTTAGGACTTATTTAAGAATTTAGTGCATTAAATTTCAGCGAGAAACAGATGAAAGAAAGAGTTAAATGACATGTTAGATTACACGGAGCACATATTAAGGAAGTCGAGTTTTATCAATCACAGGAATCTTAGATTGACACAAGACATAAATGAATCTGTGTTTTAACAAAAATATGTCCAACAACTATGATTACATGTAATATGATAAGAAGAATTAAGTTACAGAATGATACAAAAGAAAATACATACTACAATAACATGTGAGCCAGAATCACTGAGATATTTCATTAATATTTTATAGGGCATACATTTCATTGACAGATGTAGAGCTTCCCTCTTCCAAACCAATATTTGGAACCCTTTTCTATATCATAAATTGTTTTTGTATAAGGTATTAGGGAGAGAAACCCTTACAAAATATTCTTTCTTGATCTGGCAATGAACCATCATAACAAAAATATCAGCATGCTTTAGTGGCATAATTGTACTAACTGGATCCTGACTAGCATTGAGCTTCTAAAAATAAAATATTTAAATTAAACATAAAATATAAAAATGTCATGAATGATGCAATCAACAGTATATTTATTGGCATTGGACTGGTTCAAGAGGAAGTGTTGTTGGATTGAATATATGGAACAATGGAGGGTTGATGAGTTGGTCACACCTTTTCCATAACATAGGACTTGGTAGAGGCATGTAAAAGAAGACTTGATAGGAAATTTTAAGATTTGTGAGCCTTGTGTAATTCAGCCTAGGAGGAAATAAAGTCTTCACCAACCCCAAAAGTTGGAAGTCTCTTCTTATATAACTAACCATAGTTATACCCTTCAGGGTAGAGGTCTTCTCATGAGATGAATCAACCCTTCTCTTAGTTTCTACCAACCTCTGATTGTAGTGCTCCCAATGGACTAACACTCCTACAAGATCCCAATAGTTAGGTAGCCCTACACAAACTATTTGTCCAAATTCTAAATCAAAATATGTTACATCCTTCAACACTACCTCTAGAAACTCTTCAAATTTGGCTCTCGCCTCTTCCTTCTAGACTAATTTGGAAATATCCATGATAGAAGACACCCTGTCTACCACATCTATAGCCCTCAACTCACTGAGTGGATTCTCATTCGGGTACAAGATTAATTTCTTGGTAATCTGAGAATTCTTTTCACCTTTTTCCTTCGCAGATAGGATGAAGAACTCATAGACTTTTATCCCAAACTTTTGCTCAGTTGTTAGAGTTATGTACTCCTAGTGTTTCTTCATCTCTACTATTATTTCATTCCATATTAGCTATTTTTCCTAGAGGAGGGACATGTTTCCTCTCAATGTGTCTTTGAGCTTGGAGATATATTTATTAGCTGGCTGTAAGCTTATACAGATCAGCTATGCATCTGTCTTGGTGGTCTCGAGTTTCTTTTCTTTTTGTGCAAGTGCTCATTGGGTAGTGTCTAAGTCCTTCTACACTTTCTTGAGCTCCCTCTCTAATAGCTTGAGCATAGTGAGAGTCCTTGTAAGATTTTTTGTGGGATTCTGAGATTCCTCAGGCACGATCATTGAAAAAATGTGAATATCTATCCTCTACTGAGTTAGTTAGCCAAAAAAATCCTTACACTATTGTCCCTTTCAGCATCAGCCCGTGGTGCGTAGACTAAAGTCTCACCTGAAGCAATATGGGGGGATGCTAGAACCAAGTTTCCACACCCTAGAGATGTCTAACGGGTTGATTTAGTCCAACTGTACTTACCTTCGCGCAGGTCACTTCACGAACTGTCCTAACCTGCAAGACCTTTGCAATCTATTAGGATCGTCTTTCTCGTTGTCCTAACCAAGGGCTGAGATGCTTTCGCTTTGCTAGGGTAGGGATCTGCGCTATTTCCCCAAGTTACATTGTGTATCTTACTTATCTTCTTACAATTGTTAGTTAAATTCATGTAAACAGATACCTTATCTCACCTTTAGTTAATCAAAATAGTTATATATGTTCACACACCATATAAACAACAAAAATGCAATTTATACCCAATAGAATTGATACAAAAAACAGGAAATAAATACATAGAATTGATGTAAAACTTCTCTTTATTAATGCTTCAACAGTTACAAACTTGACTGGCCCTACGCACTCAACTGTAAGGGTCCACACACTCAGCTGCGAACTACGAGGGCCTCTGCGCACTTAGCTGCAAGACCTTCTCCTACTCTATGACCCAAAGACTCAACTCTACACTTAGATCTTCTACTATGCTTCTATTCCATCATCCTTTTTTTTCTTCGATTCCTATTATCTCTCAACTACTTAGAGCCTCGTTCTATTTATACAATCCCATGGTCTACAGACCATGGGTAGATCTATAAATCGGACATTACATTACAAAATTGAGGGCAGACAACCCTATGACTCATTTACAACTTCAGTCTCGACACCCACAAAATGCGGAGTCTTTACATTGGATTTATCATTTTTAGCCAAAATCTAGGCTTTAAGCCCCAAAACTTCCCTTGGGGGATCCCATGCCCAACAGGCCCCCAACACAAACATCATGACTTGCCCTCGAGTCACTCTGTCAGTGCGGATATCTTCACACAAAGACCTCCCAACTCTGCCTGGACTGCTACAGGATCGATAGTGCATTGGCAGCTACCAGTTGCACTTCTTAGACATGTTGTCAAAGACTGTTGTAGCTGAACTGCTGCCCTGCACCTGTTCCTGTGTTATCCTGCATCTGCACAAGCTTAACATCAATTGAGGTTGTAATGATGAATGCCTCATCCATTCATGGTTGTACGCACACCTTCAAGACAACTTCTTTATGTCACGCAGTGTCTACCTACTCTTTGAGCACTTTTGCCTGCTGCATCCATGTGAGCCTCTGTGTAAGGGCCACGGTCTACGCGGTCCCTTTTATTTCATCGTATTGTTGCTGTAGCCTGCATGTCTCTGTTTCTAAGCATTGTATGTTTGCGTCCTCCTATAGAGTGGTGAGGACCTCAAATAACTCTTCAAACATTTTGGTGCAGTCCTTCACCGCACTATTGATCTCTGTTATTCCTGTTGTAATCGCATTAGCACGTTGTTCCTTCACCTCAGGCAGAGTTGAAGGTTGTGCCTTCAATTGCAGCTCATCTATCTAAAGGTTCAGCTCCAACTGAACCTTAGCCATTTCTTATTTCACCTTGCACACCCCTGCTGCTAGTCTCTGAATGCACACTTCCGCTGGTTCCTCTACTGGGATGGCCAACTCAGGGACCATTTGGAAGGATTCCATGACCACCTGCACTAGTTGTCTATTCTGTGTCACAACCTCATCGTTTTGCATGCTCAATTGTTCAATATTAATTTGTTTCTTGCTCATCACCTAGAGTATGTGGCCCTCTCTGGCCCGTGGTTCTGTAGTCATCCCATCCTATAGAACATAGAGCATCTCTCTAGGGAGCACAACCTTGTTTATCCAAACTCCCTTCAGTGCACTGACCATAGGCTCGTCAGCCTCATTTTTTGTAGCCAGTGTGCCCTTTGGCAACACTATGGTGTTGGTTATACAAGCACGCAACATTCCCTCAGTCGCGACCGTGCGTACTATGAGGTTGGTTGATAGAGTACCAGCCTAAGGAGTGTGCACCTACAACTCCTGTATTTGTGTCTGGAGGGCCTCCAACACTATCTATTTTTCCTCCGCAAACTGCTGCAAAGCCTCTACAGTGACATCCCGCACCGTCTCCCCTATTTCATGGAGACCCCCCTCAGTGAGGGTGATCAGGTCAAAAGAAGTTTTGGAGGCTTTCAACTTCTTTTGTGGCCACACCTACTGTCTCGGGCACTGTCACTTTAGTTATTTGGACACTCTATATGGGTTTGCACCACCTTCCTCTGGATCTGTCTCCTATGCGGGCAAAGTTGAATTTTCCCCCTAGCAGTCCTTCTCAGCTGCCCTCTACTACCCTTCTACTACCTTCGCAGCATCGCGCACCTCCTGCACCTTGGCTACTGCTACTTCGTTCCTCCTTTTCTCTGATAACTGCACCATCCGTAGCTTTGCCTCCTCCTTTTTTCCCTGTGCAACTGAATTCTCCGATTTGACCGCAGAGCTAGCTAGAGTGTGCCACTTCGATAGCCATGACTCAAGCACGACAAATATGACACCACCCATCTCCAGATAAGGTAGCTCCTTCCATGCCTTTGTGGGGTCCTTCCTCGCCCTAATGTACATGTGATGAAAGTCCACCTTGAACTCCACAAAGATCTATAGATTATTATAGACAGTGGGCGATAACCATTGGCTTGCGGTTTATACCTATTCTGATGTTCATCTCCATGAACACCCAGAATATTTTTCTATCTCTGATCCTCTGTGCATCTTTAGTTTCCCATAGAAAAGCATACTTCGCTACCTCCAGAAGATGCTTTGCAATCATTGGGAACTAGCCGTGCTCAGGCAATTCCCAAGCTCCTAGCACTATGGATAGAAGAAGCCATGCATAGTGGAAAGTCTTCCCCTATTCTTGTGCCTTGCAGTAGTTTTCCAAGAACTCCTTGCACAAGTAATTCACCCAGTTAAATTGGAACCCCTTTGCGCACTATGTGGCAAGTACAACCACCAGTGCAGGCACCTTATCCATGCGGTGCTTCCACATAACTTTCCCTGCTAATATCTGTGTCATGAGTTTGGCTGCAACATTATTGATACTAGAGATCACATACCCTCTCTTTTTCTTCTCTAGCTTCAACTTCTTCTTCATGGCCTCCACGATGGCCAAATCATCACTTTTACCCTTGGATATGTTTGGTGGATCCTCCCCTTTGCACGGGAGCCAGGTAATTCTATGAATTAGATGATCTGTGATGGGGATGGGCTCCTCCAGCCACAAACACCCATCATGCACTAGGCAGAGCAGCTACCTGATGACAAAGATAGTCACTAGGATGCGATGTTAATACGACACCTAGAGCAGGTTTAACAACCCTGATTTCTCTACTCCTTGCAAACACTTGTGCGGCTCCAATTCTATGAATCTCGCTGCTATATTTTTCTTCGGCCGGAGTAGCTTCGTGGTTGCCAAATGTGGGAATTTCTCGTGGTCCACAAGATCCCAGTCTTCAAATTTTAGAACCAGCACCCATCCCAAGTGCGCTTCATCCAAAATGATATCATTGGGTAGCAGCAGAGTCTGCAGAGAGCTCTTTCTCTAATCTAGGTCCTTGGGCAACCTTATTTTTCCCTTCCGTGGAGGAATATATGCGAGTAACCTGGTCAGAGGGTCTGCACCCAGTGTTTCTTCCTCCATTTGTTCGTCCTCCTCCTCTTCCACCAAGATTTCCTCAAGGCCTTCCTCCTCCTTGTCAGCTTCAAAATTAATCACCTTCTCCTTTTCTTCCATGGTAAGTTTAGTTCTCAACGAGTTTCTAGGGGACATGTGCACCGGTACCATAGGTTGCTTATCTTTCTTGGGTCTCAATGTGCATGGCGATTTAGGGATTTCTACAACTATCCTGGTGCTTTCTGGGGATTCTCTTACTGTCATGGCCTGTATGTCCTCTTCAATGGTCATCTCTCCGATATCCATGGCTTCTTCAAACGCTGCCAAATTGTTGTTCCAAAAATAAATCAACAGCTCAGGTAAGTGCTCAAACAATGCCTACAACTTCAAAGGTCAAACAAATCAGGGTCCATGAATCTTTAGGCACACAATAGCTCAATTCTCAAGTTAGCAAGTGTTGTTTGTTCGGCAGCCCTTTGCACTTTATAGTGCCTTTTGAATTTGAATTCAAGTGGTCCCCCCACTTTCGATCCATTAATGCTCCCTTGGTGGTAGATTTATCCAAATCTAGCCCATAAAGTTCGCCTTAAATGCTTGCAGCCCACTCTATTTGGTCTCAAACCAAGCATTACATCGTGAATAGTGACTATAACGGTCACTTTCCAGCCAACCCACATGGCAACACAGCTACCCTTGTGTTGTCGCAAACCCTGTGACACCTCACTACTGTGCACTGTCTTGTCATCATGCAGCTCTCCGGCATAGTAGTTTATAGTCACACGCCTCCTATCAGCTGCCTGGAGTGCTAAGACTGTGCTCCTTGTGGTTAGTCAAATGGCTGGGCCACCTATGTAAGGTTTCAACCAACTTCCATTTACTTTTCCTAGTAATAGTTCACCATTTAACTTCTTCAACTACACCACGCCACCATCTGTGATTTCCTTAATAACATATAATCCCATCCAATGCATTAAAATGATAAACTCTCGACGATAGTCACCAAGCTTGTCAATGTACTCAAGCTCATCCTTCTCTACCACCACAGTCTTTCTGTTAAGAAAGTTCTTATTTATTCCTTCCTTAAGATTCTTGACTTTTGCTTTCGTCATGGCACTTTTCTCCCTCACCCAAACTCTTTCATTCATGAGTTCTTGAAGCCTAAGATCACCCTGTTGGATCTCTTCATCAAATCCAAACCATTCCTCTTCGAGCTCTTCCAATGGCATGAGCCTTTCTTCCAAGGCTCCTCAGTCTGTCACCCCTGCGAGCGCCACTATGCGTAGACTAGACATGATAGACTCCATAGGCATTACGGGTTCTACTCCATTGACTAGCTGAAAAGGTGTCTGTCTAGGTATGCGCAGGTCCCAATCACTTTGTTGTGTGTTGCATACCTTGTTCAGCGTGTTGCACCCCTTATCAAATGCTTCCCCGTGGATAACCTTCTGCGTGATTTTTATTTCCACATATTGTCTGTCCAACCTTAAGAGCTAGCTGCACATCTATCCCCTCAACACACGCTGATTGACCATACCTCTCAGTGCGGAGTTCATGCACATCCCCTTAGGTTGTTTTCCATATGCCTGAATCCACCTGGATAGATGTGCACATGGATCATCTGGTCTATCATATTTGTCTGTTAGTCACATCGTAGGCTTCCCAAAATGCATGTGCATCATTCTCCTACATTCACGCCAGTCCTCAAAGCTCCCTTTGTGTGTACCCCACCACCTCATAGGCATTACATGCAGTACCCAATTCAAATCCTGGAAGCATTTCTTTTTCAGCACCTCCCTTTCAAATTTATTTAAGAAGGTATATACCTCACTTAGGCCATCATAAGTACGTAGGTCCCTTATTTATGTCGATACATAGCACATCGACCTTGTCATAATATTACAATTGAGTGTAGTCACCTCTTGTAACCGGTTCTTCCATTGCTCCATTTCCTCATTCAAATCTGAAGTACAAGAGCTCTTGCACTCCAATGCAAGACATCCATCCACAATGGGATTCACCCAATCCTAGTTTTGCATTGTTATCTTATAAATGCAATCCAAATCATCATCACTTTCATAGTCATGTACTGGCTCTGTATAGCGCAATCTTTCAGCAGGGTCTAGAGGTATAACTACGCATAGTCACTTCTTCTCAAAAATCATCTTGCCCTTCTTCATATTAATCACCCCATTCATGTCAATGGCCCAATCAATTCCTAAGAGCATGGGGTAGGGATTGTTGTCATCAACAATCTCCATCACTTCAAATTCTGCCAGTGCGCTTGCTCCCTCAATATCCACAATGAGGCTCTGCAATTGCCCCATGGGTATTATCTTCTGTTGGTTCTCCATTCGCAGCTAAATAGGAGACCATTGTAGTGTAAGTCTCCCCATTCGCTCCCATGTCTTCTTCAACAGAACATTTGCATCCGACCCTAAATCTAGAATTACTTGGTTCATTTCATATTCTCCAATTTGTGTGGTCAGACTCATTTCTCTTCTTGTTCTTTTCTTATGCTTTCCAATCTTCCAGACTACGCATGGTTCTCCTAGAGTGATCCCAGCACATCTGTTAATGAGTTCCTACAATCCCTTTATAGCTTTATTGTTGCATAGTAAATTCATGCATGTTTCCAGGAACTTCATGATCATAGATGGGTCCATCTCCGCCTCCAGTTTATCTTTGCTTCCTGAAGTGGAGGCATTAGTGAAGCTCTTCTTAGCTTCCATGAAGGTTTCCCAAGCACACTCCAAATCAAACTCTGCTTCTTTCACCGAAGCTTTACGAACCCAAGTACTATGTTCTGGCTATTTTTTCTTATCATCTTCCATCGTGATTCCACTTCGAAGCACAATGTTCACATTTGGATCTTCCTCGCGTGGCTCAAACCTCATCATCTACAGGTTCTGAGTCGAGGGAGGTGGTAGTGCTCCCTTGCCATGTATCCTAGCTATCAACGTAGGAAAATATTCTATCTCATGATCAAACAAAGTACAATACACACATGATGGATGTGTTGGGTTCATACAATCATGGTCATAATGTCCCGACCCTCCGCAATTGTAGCATATCAACTGTCTATGACCTCTTCCAGGTCCTCCACCACCTCAGCCTCATCCACGCCCCTAAAATCTTGTTCGTGCCACTCCTACATTATGGTCTAGGGGTCGCAATTTGGGTTGATCTCTGTAGGTGGGAATTCTATCCATCATCAACTCATAGCTCCTACATGTAGAAATTCTCACTGTAGATCACCTAATGATGCAATGTACTAAAGCAACATACTTGATCTACTTCTACTATCAAACTTTGTGGAAGCTTAATCAATTTGAGCAAGATCAATTGGAACATGTATAACAAAGAAGAAGTAATCATACACATGAAACATAGAAGAATACCCTGGGGAAAGCCTCAACTAAAAACCCCATTATCTGTATTATCATTCAAGTGAAAATATGTCTAGATTACACAAAGCTTTAGATCACAAGCTATCCATCTCTCAGTACAATCCCTCAATGTTTCTCATAGACTGAATAGACACAATATATGCCTTCCTCCAGTCCTCCAAGCCTCCTATTCTCTTACACAGTTTCCCTTGGGTCCTCTGGCTGCCACCTATGTGAATTCACCTCTCACACAACTCACACAACTCACCAAACTCAGAAACAATTGCGCAAGCCTGAAGGAGATAATTCCTTCTGCATGGGTATTTTCCTAAGAAAAATCCTCTAACTGATTGTGCATTGTCCCTTCCTCTGATCTCAATTGGGCCTCTGACTGAACTAACATGCATGAGTTATTTATGAGACAATATTCAGTTATCTAAAGTACACTAGTTACATGCATGCATGCATTAACTAACTGAACTCACAATCAGTTCCACAAACTGTTGGAACTAATCTAACTGGACTTAACTCAGTTAACTGAGCTAACTAGTTACAACTCATCTTGATCTCTTTAATTAAGGGATAACTTCCTCAATTAAAGGAAAAATTGTTGCATGTCTTCACATACACTTCATGTTTGATTTTCTCCAACTAATTAACTCAAGATGAATTAATTAATTAATTTTCAAACAACTGCTAAGATCAAATTCGAATTTTAATTCTCAATTTTAGTTTAGGGATTAACTAAAATTGGAATGTATCCTCAAATGTTATTTATAGAAATGTTATTTTTAGTATTTTTATCTTATCATTCCTTATTTCTATTTCCAACACTAGTACCTAAGATTCTATTTATATCAATGTTATTTATAGTGTTTCTATTTTTATCGTTTCTTATTGCTATTTTCAACACTACAAATGCACTCATTGTGTACCACTGACCTACAAAAATTACAGAACAATTGCTACAAATTTTGTGTATACTTTTGTAACAAATGACAGTTGATCGTAGCATGTTTTCCACCTATCTGACAAATTGCGCACCACAAAGCAAGCACAGCGCTACATCCTGCTTGTGCTTCCAAACTTAACGGCATCATTCCTCCTTCCGCGAGGTAATTTGAGAACACCAGGCAATGGTCCTTATCATGACCTTAACCCTTTAATTTTACGCACCACACCTCTTTGTGCACTTCTGGTCAAGCTTTCCTATCCTATTTCAGACTATGCATCTCAAGGCATAAGTTTTTCAACTGCACATGGATCTACTGAACTCCTAAGTTAGGATCTTGCATCAGGGTCTCATGCAGCCTCATTGAAATTCCTAAGGCCTCTTCCTAAGTCATTAATTTCTGCTACGATAGTGCGCTCCTTAAATGTGGCATTAGCGATGCTACAAACCATTCATGATGTTGTCCATCTGTCATATTCATACTAGCTTCACAAATCGTACACTTCAACCTCTGATCCAACTCCTAAGGAGTCTCACCTGGTAGCATCGTGATTTCTTTGAATGCAATGATCAACTATGATTTAGAATTTGGCCTACTAAATTCTTTTTTTAGCGTTGCTTGGATATCTATGATTCATGCATTTGGATTATCATTGGAGTGCTTAATATACTAGGTCAGTGTGCAGCCCTGTAGGGTGCTGACCAGTGTTGCTTTCTTTATATTGTCATCCAAAACTCCCTGTGCTTCCCATACGACTCTTACCACGAACCAAAATTGGTCCAGATCCTCATTTCCCGATCCCTTGAACACATGAAACTTTATCATGCTTGCCATATTGACTTGTGGTGGTGGCGGAGGTGGTACAGGTGAATATGGAGGTGAAGGAGGTGAAGTTGGTGGTGATGTGGGTGGGGGTGGTATTTTCAAAATTATTTGCCTTATCAGATGGATCACACTTTTCCGTGAGATCTTCACGAGTTCTTCCTCATCCCCTCACAGAGGTGAAATCAAGGGGCTTGTTTCTGGTTCCTTATTTCCTTTGTTCCTATAAGTTTTTCCAATTCACGTAGCCCCAAACATTAAGGTAATTACATAACCCTCTTTTCACACAATAACATTTTAATCCAAGTATTCAGAGACTTTACATACCTACATCGCGGTCCATTGAGAAAGCGTCGCTCTGCCTCATTGTAGCTCATTGAAGTGTCAACCGCGAACTCAGTAATGAATCCTACTATAATTCAATCGAGTGTTGGGTTGTGTTATATTCTTTCCACGTAGCTATCAGGGGGTTTGAAGGGCACCCGTAACCCCACTTTATGGGGTCCGAGACAGCGCCCCAGAAAATTTTGATTTTGGACCCTATTTTAGGTTGGACGGGCCCACCTATGGTTTTGTGCATGATTTTTGCACATGTTTTATGGACGCAATGGTTTTTCGGTCCATGGTATTGGACGCGATTTTTTTCAATCCTTGGTATTGGATGCTTTGACATGTATAAATATGTATTGTAACATTGAAAGGAACATAATGAAAAATCAAGCTGGTAGTCCCAATTTTGGGATACAGTGGGAAAATCTCTGTGTATATGTGTTTTGTATGTTATGCTCTTGCATTGTTTATTTTTTGTGTTTTAGAATTCATATGCAGGTAATTTCTGTACGGGGTTAAAACCTACATTTGGAATCAAAGTTGTTTTGGCTTCAAGGGGATGCCTTTGTTGCTGAGGGGTTTCGCTTGGGCCTATGGTAGACCCTATTCAGTGGGA